>VXBC01001724.1:794357-890120 GCA_013399945.1 Ploceus nigricollis | reverse complement strand
TACTGTTACAGCCACGCATACAAACAATTTCTGCTCTACTCCTCTGTTCCCACCTTAAGTATTGTTGTTACACCTTATGCAAATCTCTGGCATTTACCATCCCTGAAAATTTCTTCTTTTTTGACAAAATTTGTTTTCTGTTAAATGATTCTTCTATGGGGAATACGATGCTCCAAATGGAATAGCTGGCAGCCCTTGCAGTCCTTGTAACATGATGATATGCTTTCTCATTTTCATCTGCAGCCCGTTATTTATCCATTTAAAGTGAAAGGAAATAAACATAGCATCACCTAGATCTGAGGACAACTATCTTATATGGAAAATAGTCTGTGATTTTTTTCTCACTGTAGTTATTTTTGTCTTTAGCTGTCCATGTTATTCCACAAACAAACAGTTTGCAGGATCAGACCACAGGGAATGTTTACAGTAGAGAAGTTAAGCATTTTGTTCAGGTGACTAAAAAGAGGAGCTTAAGCTCGCTTATACAGTCAGTTGAATAAAGAAGCAGCTCCAAAATTGGCTCACATGATCAAAGAGATGAGAATTCCTCTATGGAATTGCGTAGTTTTTTCTCGTTTAGTAGGTAACTGAAGTTACAGTCCTGTGACTGCCATGTCTCTTACTTCAGGCACCTGTCATGATATGTTTGCATAAAAAAATTTGTAAGTAAATGGTGTTCATGACCTACATTTCCTACTGAATTCCAGCAGTAAATTTTCAAAGACTCGGCTGTTCAAAAATAGATGTCCTCAGCTTCAGAAAATACTTATGCATAAGTCAGAGACCCTCATTATTCAACAGGTCTCTCATGAATATCAGTATATTAAAATCTTAGAAACATAAGCATTTTGCTGTTTAGGGAATGAGATAAGCATATTAATACATATGCTTAACTCTGTGCTTTGCTGAGTCATAACTTGGGACAGGAACCCACATAAGTATGCGGGTTTCTAGATTGCTTCCAGTATATGCAGAATTCTGTATTACTATTAGATTCAAAGACACAAAAATAAGTGAAACTCCTAATGCCACATTATTCCTGTGAATTTTAAAACATTTTTAGTAGTCTGTTACTATGACTGGTCAACTATCAGATTCTCAGACATGAAAATGTCTTTATTAGCCTATGGAACAATCTGCTTCTCTCCTTAGGTCTTCTCTTTTCCAAGATATATTTAGAGGCTTCTATTCAAATTCTAGGGGGTTTTATACATACATTTATTCTGAAGTCCTTATTACTCTTACTAAATTCTTGACTTCAGTGATTTCCTGGAGCAATGGCATCCTTAGCTAACCACACATCATGTGATAGAAGTATTTCCTCTTGCCAGTTTTGAAATTACCCCCTGTTAATTTTCTTCACTGTATTGTCTTCATGTGCAAAATATACTTAGATGCTTATACTTTGTTTTCTATTCTTCTTTCTATGTAGTAGTATATACAAAGAATTTACTATGTACCAGTATATATACTAGTATACACTGTATACACTACTATACTTTGTATACTTCCATGTCTTCTCTTCCATGAGAACCACCTCCTCTGTGGTTCTGGTCTTTCTGTTCTTACTTTTCTCTGAATATGACATAAATCCACACTTCATGTGTTAAAACCATCAAGGAAAAGATATTACAATGCTTATTTTAAAGGGGAAGAGGTTTAAGTTCACTTAAGCAGTCTGACTCCCTGTTTGCTATAGCAGGCCACATGATATTTCAACTCTTTTCTTCAAATTACCAGTGCCTCTATTGGCAGATATGCTTAAAAATTATGAATTATACATAAAAAAGAGAATCCAAGAAAACTGCCTCAATTTTTTTAATGTAAAAGGTACCTGCATTTTTTAAAATTTCTGTGAAATTAATTTGCATTGTTTTACAGGAAGTGTTTCAGTTCTTCCTACTATTTTGTACCTAATTATTGGAGTACTTAAAGAAACTGCTGTGAAATTGCAAGATGGCCAGTTACCTCTGACAGTTGCTGCATCTCTACAAGCTCTTAAAGGACTCTTGTCTTCTCCAATGGCTCGAGCAGAGAAGAGTCAGAATGCTTGGACTGATCTTCTGCGTAGTGCTTTGGTCACAGTGCTTGACTGTTGGGATCAAGGTAGGCACAAGTATTGGGTTTTTGGGTTAAAAATGAGAAATGTTTGTGTGAAACATTGTTTGGTTTTATTTAAATTGAATTCATGCACATCTAAAAAAAGATTTCTCTCTTAGTCACAAGAGAATTAGCTGGTTACCAAGCACTGTTGAAACTATAGTGCAGTCTTGTCCATATGAGAAGTCATCATCTATAAAAGTATAAATGTGGGTGTCATTATTTAAGCCCAGCTGGAAATTAGGCATCACACAGCCACTCGCTCAACCCCCACTCCCTCTTCCCCCCACCCTAGTGGAGTGGGGAGAAGAATCAAAGTAAAACTTGTATGTTGAGGTAAGAACAGTTTAATAATGGAAACTAAGGTAAAATAAAGTAATAATGGTAAATGATAATAATAATGATAACAAAAAGAGAAAAACAAGTGATACACTGTTCAGTTGCTTACCACCTTCTGACCAATGCCAGACCCCCCCTTCCTGAACCTGGATCATCTGCCCTTCCAAGTAACTCCTCCCAGTTTATTTAGTGGGCATGATGTTGTATGGTGTGGAATATCCCTTTGTTCAGTTTGGGACACCCATCCCAGCTATGCTCCCTCCCAGTTTCATTTGCTTATCTTCTCTCTGGCACAGCATGAGACTAGGGTAAAAGTCCTTGACTTAGGATAAACACAGCTTAGCAAAAACCAAAACATCAGTGTGTTATCAACACTATTGTAATTCTGAATCCAAAACACAGCACTGCAACGGCTACTGAGAAGAAATTAGCTGCACCCCAGCTGAAACTAGGACAGTGGGTTTGCAGGCTTACTTCTGTGTTGTGTAGTGCCACAGTGTAGTTCCATGGTATGAAGGCATAAACAGGAGCTATGGCTTCAGTGTACAGCTGAACATAAAAGACAGCTGTCCACTGAGTACAGGCTCTCCACTAAGAGTTAGTGTCTCTAGTGAAGCAAAGGGTATTAAAACAGTGCAAGAAAATAATTTTATTGTCTTGAATCAGTTTACTGTGTGCTGCTGCTTCAACTTCCTGAGTTTGTGGTATTTTCATTGTTTCTTATGTTATAAATTGTTGCTGGAACTTCTCTTTACAAAATTGTTTAAAACCTACAGCAAAAGAATATATATTCTAATTGCAAATTTTATATTCTTCTCAAATACATTGTACTCTAATATGTCAGACCAGCTCTTCAAAGATATTTATTGTGCTTTATACAAAGAAAAAATGGAATAGGAGTATGCTGTAATTTCTAAATAGGCATATGATCACCCCTGAATTCCCATTTTGTCCTTGGCTTTTATTGCAGTAAAGTCTATCTCACTGTATCAGAGGATGCCATGTATTTGAAAACAGATGTTCCTAAAGAAACATAGACATTGATATTTCTATTCCACCTCTTTGTACCACTTAAACTCATAGAATTTTTAATACAAATCTAACAGTTTTCTTACTTTGTTGATAGTAGATGGCCTTCTCCAAGAACTCGATGAAGTCAGCCTTCTCACTGCTATTACAGTATTTGTTATGTCTACTAGCCCAGAAGTTACTGCTGTAGAGTGCCTTCAGAAACGTTGTATTGAGAAGTTTAAAACAACACTTGACTCAAAAGATCCTCTTGTAAGTACTGGTGAAGTTAATAGAATGTCATTACCATAATAAATTCATTTATTTTAGTTGTGTTGCTCGTCCTGTGTGTTGATGGAAGTTAATTCTCTCCTGACTATATCTGTTGTATTTTAAAATAAAGTTTGAACAAGTGAGCAAGAGCGTGTCCAGCAATGCATTTAATCATTGTTCTGTATGCAATTCTGTATTCCTGGTTTTTTTACTGCATCAGACTCAGTGCTTTATACATTGCTAAGTACACAATACAGTTGTGTGGTGTTGCAGGCACCTGTCAGATTTTATTTGTTCATTTTATCTTCAACACACATACTGTCTTCTGCACAGGAATTCCCTCAGCTGTGAGTCTTTGGGAATTGGAGCAAGTACCACTGCAAAACTGTTACTGTCCTGTAAACATCAGCTCCTGGCCACTGCTGGATGCAGCTTACTGAATTAGATTAATGTTTTGTTCTGACCTAGCATAAATATTTTCATGTGGTGGCATTAGATTATAGTGCCACAGTTCATATATTACTGTTCTTCACCAAAAAAAGAAATGTATCAGGGAAAAAAAGCATTTATACAAATGGCTTTTTTTTTCACTTTCAAAGATCGGCTCTGAAAATAGCATGCATTAGATTTCATATTTGTTAGAATTCAGTGTAAGCTGCTTTTCTTGCATCTCTGCTATATATATTTGTGTAGTAATAGAAAATTAAAGTTTCATTTACTTGAAAAATAACTGTAAGACAATACTTTTTTGTGTGTCAGTACATTCCCAATATTGTAAACTTTGGTTTTCACTGTTAGGAAACTGAAAATGTCAAATATGACTGCAAGGAAATACTAGCATGCATTTGCAAATTTCATCCAAGTATTTAGGCATCAGAGCTGTTTGGAAATTATGTAGGAACTTAGCAGTTTCAGACCTATTAATTTCCAAATAGATGCAAGCTACTGCACTATTTAAGGCATTTAAAAATTGTACCTCCAGTTTGACAGGATTATTTCTTATATTTTAAGCACCACTTTTTTGGTATTATTGCACTTTTGCTAAGAAGAGAGTATTTTCAAAATAATACTAATCTTCAAACAAAAATAGCATTTTTTCATTAACTCAAAAATGTCAGAAGATACAAGACTTGATGGAAAGAAACAGAATGCATTATCTGGTTTCTATTAATAATTGATTACAAGTTATAACAGTCCTATAAAGTGTTATACGTGAGCAGCCTACAACCTGACACATTTTCAAGTTGTGAGGCACATTTTTCTCCCTCCCAAAAATTTTATCTGACAAATTGTTAGATTTAGAACACCCAGAGATGTATTTTGAACTATAATGCTTTGTAACTGCAAATTTCGTTTTCCCTTTAGGTACAGTGTAAATGCTACCAGCTGCTGCACTCCATCTTTCAGCATCCAAACAAAACTGTGTCATACCCTTATATCCATTCTTTAGCACCGTCCATTGTGGGGAAGCTGCAGGAAACAGAAAAAGCAAAACCTGAAAATGCTGCTGAACTTCAAGTCATTCAGGAGGGTATAAAGGTGGTTACAGCTCTGACAGCTGCTGCTGAGGAACAGCACCGTAAGTTACTTCCATTTCTTGTACCCGAAGCATTAAAAATGCTCAAAGTTGCCATAAATAACAAACTAAAACCAAAATGACCACTAGGAATTCAATCCTGAACACTAATTCCCAAGAAAATTGTTTGCAGGAATGTTGGGTCTTTTACCCTACAGTTCAGCTAACATTTGCAGCTTTACTGTTTGAATTACATGTTAACTTAGAGAAATACTTCCAGTTAGAATTTGACACTATTTTAAAAGATTGTGTATTTAAGTTCTGTTTTCAATGTTTATAGGTGCTCACTTGGTGGCCTGCTTTCTTCCCGTCCTCATTTCCTTTCTTTTGGATGAAAATGCGCTGGTTTCTGCTACAATCTCAGCAAAAAACCTACATGAGTTTGCTTTGCAAACTCTGATGCAGATTGGTCCACAGTACTCATCAGTTTTTAAAAAACTAATGGCCTCCTCTCCAACTATGAAAGCCAGGCTTGAGTCAGCTGTTAAAGGCAATCAAGAAAGCATCAAAGTGAAGACTACTAAACATGCAAAAAATCCTGGGAAAAGTTCAAGCATTCAGCTAAAGACCAATTTTCTTTAAAGCCCCGTATTGTCATTTTACGCACTTTGATATCAACAGCAAAAAAGTCCCTTTTAATTTCTAATCACAAAGGATTGTCATGAGTTGATATCATGTATTTCAGTTTGTGCTGAAGTATTACAGAAAGTTTTTAAGAGAAAGCGAGTCTCTAGATAACTTTCTCCTTGTGTAAGACTTCTTAAATATCTCTAAACACTATGAGTAAATCAGAGGTCATCAAATCTGTATTTTTTTTGTTGTTTTGGACTAAAATATAACAAAAGCACATGCCTATATTAAAAATAGAGTGAACTTTACCATAGATATATTTAGGAGCATCCCACACTTAGCCATTAAGTAAAGTTAACTGGTTTTTTTAAACAATATTTGTCACAAATAAGTTACTGTAATTGGTTTTTGGATTTAACAGGGACATAAATTTACTTATAGGTTGTAATCTATGCTAATTACTAATTTAACACACTGCATCATTCATTAAACAGACTAAATATCCTTGTAAGCCTTATAGCAGTTTATTGTTGATCTCAGAAAATTGAACTCAATAAAGGTAAAATAGATAGCTTTAATCCTAATAACATCTTGAGCTGGCCAAGATGTAACAAATGCTGTGAAATTCAGCCCTGCAGTGCCTCTCTGGGGACTGTGGTTCTTTCCAGAGTGGGACTGTCGTGCATGTGTAAGGATTGACAGGCTCAGTGCCTTGCTGCTTGACAGTCTCACTTTTCAGGATATGTACTTTGATAAGTTTGTATTAAGGGAGCCAGGCAATAGCTTACATGTCCTGTCCAGGACTAGACAGCAATTTTAACATACTGTGCCTCAATTCAGACCTCTGCTCTATCTGGATGGATGTTCCCTGATCTCTGAACGATCGCTGATATATACATGTAATGTGATTTCTCTATCTCTGCAGTGAGAGATAGAAGTATTTGAAGTCACCTGTCTTGTGTCTGTAAATAGAGTGCAACAAGCTCATAATAAGAAGTATGTAATTAACATTTTTAGCAAGGAACATATTTTAATATAGAAAAATAGCTATCAAAACTGCAATGGCTGCAAAGTATTTTCTTTCTAAGTACAATTTATTGACTTCTTTCTTAACACAGTATTACCTAAACCAAACACTGTCAAACTGAGGATACTATTTCCTTCTTGAATCTAATTGCTTTAAAAGGAAGAAGAAAAAAATATTTACAGAACTGAGAAACACACTGTGACTCAGGAAGAGTGTGATGTACTGTATTTTATTAGAAGTTTTGTATGTAAATATAATTGTAAATTGTACAGAATTAACAATTTGACCAAAGTTCTAACAATTCTTTTTTCTAATTTACATAAATAAAGCTAATTTTCTTCACTTAATATTTGTCTTAGTTATTTTATCCAAGAGGAGAGGAACTCAATGGACTTGTATCAGAAAAAAAGTTGTTTTATGCTGCCTCAAGGAAACTAATAATAAATGTTTGGGTTGGTTGCATTAAGGTCTGTGACTTGACATTGCAGGTCTTCCTCCGTTGTGAGTAGCACAATGAGTAAAGAAGAAGGACCAGGGAGATTTTTTCTGTGTAAATCCCTGTTTTGTGCCAAATGCTGAAATATGTGACATGTGTGAAGATGGTTGGGGTGCCTTCCATCTTTCCATGGAGAACCAGAAGTCCTGTGTTCCACCTCTTCATTGAAGTCAAATCTGTAGTTGCTGGCTGTGTTAAAAGGGACTTATATTAGATTTGGCAATTACTCATCTTTATCTCATTGGTATTTTTTATCATGTTGCTTTACTCTTCCAAGTTTATTGGTGGGGTTTTTTTGTTTTGTTTTGTTTCCCAAGGCTGCTTCTGGAAAATCGTAGATTCTTAGGAAACTTAAAACATTTAAATTAAAGTCAAGTCATGTTTGCTATCAAAATGGCCAAATATATTGCTGAGGAAGTTAGTTGCTACAAAAGGTGTTTGTGGCTACTATTTTGTTTTCTGTCATGTATAGCAATGTACCAACATTTTTTAATGTTGAGAAGACAATCTGATGAAAACCTACTTTGCTCAAAAACTTTTAAGAAGCATATTCAAATTGCAAGAGCACCAAGGAAAGCTGTTAAAAGCCAAAAATTAAAGTTTAGTGCAGCTTAGTCCTAGATTTCTTAGAATGTCTTGTTGTAGTAACTCACAACCAAGCCATTGAGAACTGCCATAATTATGTGGTTTGACATTTCTTGATCAAGCCTTGTGGCCACATGTGGAAAAGTACGATTTTCACATACCTTTGTATTGCAGAAGCAAAAATGATTCCAATAAAGAGTTAATTCTTAATGTCAGTTGTAAATTAGGACAAATGTATGAGCTTTATTTATCCAGATAATTAATTTATTCACATAGTAAAAATACCTGTGCCCTGAGTTCTGCTCTCTTAGGTACACATAAAACAATGAGTTGGATCACATGAATGATACTACTCATTTAAAATTTTATAAAAGAATCTTACAGATATTACCTTGTTTCAGTTTTAAAAAGATTTTGGCCTTTAGATATCAGGTGTTTGTGATGCAGTCTTACAAGGAACTTGCATAATTCTCTTTTTTCCTGAAAAAATAAGCAAGACCACAGAGCAGTTTTGGTTTTAATTCCACTTGTCCTTTTTAGGCATTGCTTGACATGCAAGCTCTCATATTTAGCCAAGCAAAAAGAGCCAAACATATGTTTATCCAGAGCCCCACTTTCAGCACTCCTTCTTCCTGTGTCCCTTGTCTCCTTTCTGATTGTTTTTTGTGCCATTTCTCTACAAGAACCAATACTTTTTTTCCAGTTAATTGTCTTTGCAATGAAGCATGTGGCCTGCATGCATGTTTACTTTGTCTGTTTCCACTGTTTATACAAAAAGTTTAATGGGTTTGTGTGACAAAAGATCCTGTCTGTGTCTAACCTCAAGTGCATATATACACATATGAGTACAGCATGGAATGTACTATTTAAGTGCTATGCAAAAATTATTTGCAGACAACTTTCTGTTGACTGCAACAAAGAGAAATTGATCAAAACTGTGCAAAAGCATCACACAGCTGGGATGTGGTGGGTTCTCACTGGATACAAGTCTGTAGCACTGCAGCTGAAATAGCAGCTTTTCTGTTAGTATTGCTTAGACTAGAATAAGTCTGAGACTGACCTGGTATGTTCCAAGGTGCATGAGTCACCTTCAGGTGACTGACAGAGGTATCAGTCCAGTGATGCACATATTGCCATAAAGTAGGATTATCAAATGCATAGGAAGCGTGGCAGATTTTTCTGTTAATGAATGTCACTCACTAACTGGAATTTCCAAAGAGATTTTTCCCCTCAAGACTGCCACAGCAGTATTACAGTGAGTTGTTGCAATTGCAGGAGTGGTGGAGGAATCTAGGATCATTTGCTGGTTTATCAGAAGTAACAGTAATACTGCTTAATAGGGAATCAGGTGGGAAATTCAGCAACATTTTAATATAGCTTTAATTTGAATAAAGTGGGATGTATCTGTGATAATAACAACATATGAGGGATCACTGTGACAGTCTCCTCTAAAGCTTCATCCCTAATGTCAACACTAGCTATACATGTTTTGTTTTCAGGTCCCTGAAATGTAATTCTCTTATCAGTAGGCAGTAAGTCAGAAACAGTTTCCAAGAAAAACGTGATGTTTCTTGACCAGTACTAGTCTACTAATAAACCACTTGTGCTTCCTGCCAGTGAAAAACCTAGCCAATGATACTTCAGACTAGGCAAGAAAGCAAGGGGGAAAAACCTCAGACAATTAACACTTCGTTTAGGAAGAACATAACAGCAAGGTGGATTACTTGTCTACTTCTCTGCACTGTGTCAAAAACCACTGGAAGAGTCACTCCACTCTGTCTTTAAAGTAGCATTGCTTGGCCAGCCCTGATCCTGTGGGTGTTCCTAGATACTGCTTTTTGCACATGAGAGCCTCTCATCCTAAAAACTGGCTAATAAACTGACTTTTCTGCAGCCAAGTGTTAAAGGAAGTGCTCAGATTTGTCCACAGCACTCAAGCGGGAGCAACCCTGGAGCTGTTGCTGTAGATGACATTTCAAGAGGACTCCCATTCAATTAGCCGAAGCATGTAGCAAGCAGTTCAAGCTGTGTAATGACAGAGGGCTACAGATTCAGAGACATAAAAATTAAAAAGCATATTTGGCCACACATGACATGCTCTACCTGCCTCTAATATATTTAAAGTAATGAATACTGAAAGTTGATTATGCAAAATGAAATAAGCCAGCTGCACTTGATACATTGTGTTATCTGCACAAGGGAACCCTAAAGATGTCAGTGCTACACCACCAACTTATCAAAAATGTGTAGTTCTTACTTTGATTTTGACGTACAGCTGTGGATTTTTGAAGCTTTTTTTTTTCTTAAGATATTCTCTGGATTCTCTGGAGAATAAGTGGTTTATTCCATATAACAATGAAAGGGGAAGTTACATCTAAATATAGCAAAAGTAGGGCTGAAGATATTGTCTGAGAAACAGGTCAGTGCAAAAGCAAGGTTTTGAAACCTCCTGCAGTATCCTGTGGTACATTAACCCAAATTCATTCACTCTGCAGCTAAGTATCTGTTTTGGTGTATGGTCCTATGTCACTTCCATACTCCTGTTTATCTGAAGTGCAAAATCTGATTCTACAGGGAAGAACGTGGCATCAAATCCCCTTCCTCTGTGCTTGCATTCCAGCTGGTGGCACACTGAGGAGGAAACAAGTTGTGAAGATGAGGAGCAGCCAGAGCAGAGCCTGCTGTCTGTGTGCATATTAATGCCTGTGCCAGTTTGCCTACTTATTGCACAGAAAAACTTATGTATATAAAGAGGTTTGCAGATGAAGAAAATCTGTTTGTAAAAGTTGCTGGTAAGGAGCTTAATTTAGTAATGAAGAAGATTGATAAAGTCCCATTCTAAGCTACAGCCTTATAATCTGCAATTGTGTACCCTAAAAAAAGCATTTTTTTAACCACTGTTAATATTAATGTATTGAAATTTATGTGAACTATCTCACTGCCAGTACAGAATTACTGAGAATCCCTGTTGCTACTAGTGGGAATTTTTTTCTTATTATAACCTTCTCTGGGGACGATTTTGTTTATGGTATTTTTGTAAGCATTTTTTTCTTCCCACTGCATCAGTTCTCTGTGTCCTTTTCCATGAAAAAAGAAGAAGATTTTGTATGAGACAAATTTTTGTCTTTTGTCTTTTCTGTGGAAGTATGAAGTACAGGCCTCAGGGATTCTGGAAACAATTTTGATTTATATCTAAAAATAGAAATATTATGCAATTTGAAAATATAACCTATCATTATGAAGGCAAATGCTCTTAACTTCATCTTCCCTCATGTAAAATTCATGTCAAACACTAAGAAAAAATTGTCACAGATGTATGCATGTTTTATGGGAAACACAAGGATAACTGGTTCAAGCTGCTGCCACCAAATTAACCTGAAATTCAGTTAGGGGAATAAAATCATTTGCTTATAAGAGAAAAATCAGGTACTTCTTCAAGTGCATTTATTAAATAATCAAGGATGGGCTGAAGAGGGGAAATAGAAGAAGTCAATACAAGTGAATGTATTTTCATTGTGCCCAATGTGAGGCACAAGGCAAGCTGATATTCAGCTGCCAGGCCACATAATGTGGCCAGGAGGAGGGTGGGAGGGTAGATGGGCTTATTTTTAGTCCATTTCTCCCAGTTCCCTTTCGAAACCAAAAAATCTGGGTATAATTTACTTTTGTAGATTGAGGATTCTTAAGCTGGTTGGAAAGAGAGTCTCAAGAATGAATGGTCTTGAGTTGGAGCCACAATTGGAGCACAGTTGGAGCGTAGCTCTAGGCACACTTTACACCATACAGTAAATGTAGATACATGCAGACCCTTGGGGCTCAAAGTCTTCCAGTCTTCTATCCTGATTTTCCCACAGAATTTTGGAGATGTGACCCCTTCTAGGTGCAGGGAGGAAAGACTGTCAGCGGGCATGGTATGAACCACCAAAGCAGTTTTCTCTGTGTGCGGACAGCTGCACCTGGGGAAGCTATGAGTGAATTTTTGCTGAATTTCAGTTTCCTACCTTTCCAATAGGTTTCTGTGGCCACCTGCTCCTGACACAGGCACCTGTTCTGGGATGCCACTGGTCCATTCAGCTACAGCTGCTCAGGAGGACTGGGTTGTGTGTGTGTTTGTGTGTGTGTGTTGCTCAGTCACTGACGGTGGCCCAGATCTGTGCTGAGACTGTTGCTAGGCAAGTACTACCAGACTTTGTGGATAAATTCAGATGATAATGGAAGTGAGCTGCTCTTCACATTGGTATGGGCCATAATGTAAACATGTCCCTCCATGAGATCCTTCAGAGCAGCAGTTGCTGAAGCCTGTCAACACACGTGTATTTATCCACACAATGTCCTGCTCATTCTCTGCACTTCCAGCAACATCCAGAGCCACAAACTGCAATGATTTAGGATAAGCAGCAGTCATTCCTAAAGACTTCTGGAGATTTTCCTGGCCAATACAGAAGAGAATGTACTGTCTATAGAGCAGAGAGACTGCAGAAGCAGCTACTGTCTGTGGAAATTGGCTGTTCCAGGCTGTGGTACATCTGGGCTGGATCAACTTTACATTTGGTCAGGATTTGAAACTATATTCTTCACTGGCTTGTTCTTGACTTCACCTAAAGGAATGGCTTTCAATGCCATAATTTTCTCCTTCAGGAAGTAATGAATATATTAACTGTCAGGGGTTCTCTCCAGACCCTCTAGGTTTGTGAAGCTGTACCCAGGCTATACAGAATTCCCCCAAAACAACTGAATTTTTTTTTTTTTTTTTTTTTTTTTTTTTTTTTTTTTTTTTGTGTCTGTGTATTTCTAGTAAGTGGGAGGACTTAGGCGGACATGCAAGTATCTAAAATCCAGTTCCTCTTCTTGCTAACATCCCAGAACTAGAACTATGTGCAACTTGCTGTTAGAGATCGTTTCTGGTTGTGTTCCTTATGTTCAGGTAGCCAACACCCAGCCATGACTTGCTGAGTGACCTCTGCTGGGTACAAGTGCTAGGGGGCAATGTGCTCCAGTGAACAAGCAGAGATGGCTGTGGAGACGGGGCAGCTCAGAGGAAAAAGCAGCAGGAAAGGAGCAAATACAAAGGCTGCTGAGGAAGCAATAACATTCTAGGGAGATTTTTCAAATCAAACAAATGCTGAAGGATTAGGACAGGGCAGAAATGAAGGAATGGGGAAGCAGAACAAGAGACGCATGCCTGGGTAGTAAAAGAAGGAAGAGAAAATAATAATTAAATCAGTCACCTTGTTGATTCATTGCTTCAAAATAGCCTCTGTGAAATACCATAACTTAATAGCTGACTGGAATCCTAAAAAATATTTTAGAAATTAAACTGCTCTGATTTGTAAAGTTCACACAATTTTCTGTTCCATGAGATTTTCTTGCTCTATTTTGTACTGCCTATTATTAAGGAAGAGACTGGCAACCGCCCATGTAAATCAAAGTGAAACACTTAGTAGCAGCAGCAGAGGATGAGACAAGTTAACAACATTACTATAAAAAGTAACACAGTTACTTGTGTACAATGCTGGGAGTCTCTACCTGATACTAAAGTATGCAAAGCCGCCACAACAGCATCACATTCTGTACAGTCTCTAAGTAAAGCGTGAAAACAACCACTGCAATGATGGAAAGTTCATCAGAAAGCACTCCTTGTTACACACAAACAAAAGGAAAATTTTATATATTATGCAAAGTAGGAGGACAAGTTAGCAATGATGTAACTCATCAACTGCGAGAGCAGCCACATGCCCTGGTTTCCGTTGCCTTTTCAGTGCTGGTTACAACGCCTGTGCGTACACGTTTTGCATGTTTACATCTACAGACTTTGAAATTGCTCATAAGGAGTGAATTGAATGGCAAAATTCTCACCACTCTTCTTAGATTAGGATTTTGACCTAAATGGGTGGGTAGCCTTTGGAGAAGAAGACCATTCCTTGGTGGGTGTTCAGAGGCCAGAGGAAAGGCAGAGTTGGGAAGTGTCACTGTTCAGTGGCAGAGGAGTTTTTCTAGGGAGGGTAGACGGGACCAGAGTGCACTTACTGGTTCCTGGTTACTGTGGTCCCAGGAACTGCCAGCTGTCTGTAATTACTGGCAACAGCTCAGTCCCTTCAGGGCAGGGAAGAAAGAACAAATACCTTCAGCCTTTAATTATAGCTTGTTCTTACTCCCCAATTAAGAAGAAATGGAAGCTGCTGATAACACAGTCTGCACAAAGTAGGCCTGAGTTGGCAACTGATTTTTAAAGACACAAATAAATGTACTTGTTGTCCTTTTGGGGAAAGAGAGGCACTGGAAAAAAATCGTGGAGGTGCCAGAGAAAACATTCTGTGAAGAATAAATATTGCTGTGCCCTTGTTTGTGCCTCCCCATCCCAACCCCACAGAAGAGGGTCTAGTTACTTGCAAAGTGCCAGCCTTATTGACCTTGGCAGACATGCACTGGGGCCACATGCACCACTGTCATGCAAATCAGATTCTCGATGTACAGGTTATCTGGTTAAGAAGTCCTAATAGCAGCTGGCAGCAAATGCTGTCTAGAAATCAGAGCTTCTGAATTTCTTCACAGCTATAGCAAGGCCAATGAATTGGCATTGACAATAGAGTGGTTCCTTGGCAAAATAATGTTTGTGGAGTGGTCAAGGTTTTACACTTTTCCCATTTTGAAATCCAAGATTATCCTGTGTCTTAGCTGAACTGTCAGTGTTGGCTCCTATTCTATTAATTAGATTGCTAGAACTGGTGAATAAGTTCTCAGTAATTAGCATTGTATCAAGGTAAACATTGCACCAAGTAAGACAGAATCCTGAAAACAAAATAATCCCAGGAAAGCTCCAAAAATTTAATAACAATTTTATATTATTTGTAAACTTGAGAAAATTTACTGTTTATCACTACATGGTAAAATGTTTCTATAAAGTAAGTGTAGAGAAGCTTTTTTTCCTGGTTCGTTTCTGATTTAAAATCACATTACTCCATTTCTTCAAAGTAGATTAGACTCAAAATCAGATGGGATACATTCATGAAAGGGTGGTAATGAGATTAATTTCATCTTTTTAATTTTGGTATCTGATCAGTCACTGTAATTTTTTGGTTTTCAAGCTGGAGTTTGTGGAACTGCTTAAGTATTGACACATAAAAAAATGTATTAGCCATTATTTTTTTTTCCTGTAGGTCCACCATTTACTGTTTTCTTCAGACATCTTCTGGTGTGATCTGAACTTCGATGTAAGGCTGACCTTAAGGTTATCCTACAAAGAACATTCTGATTCCATGGCTCTGAAAGCAACACTTAAACACAATTTAAATAAGATTCAAAGGTTTTGATAGCAAAATCTTGATTTTAAATACTGCTGTTTCCTGGAATTTCAAGTCATTTTTCATGTAAAGTTTAGTTTGGAGTTAAAATGAGAGAAAGAGAGGAAAAAAGATTGAACAGACTGTCCAGGAAAATTCTGAATTTACTGCAAATTGGATTTAGACATGGCATAATTTCTGGGGAGAAAAAAAGGTAATACAGGAGGCTACTTTTCAGAAATACTGTATCAGTGGTATTGAACTGGTTTAGAGGTTTTTTTGAGAAGTGTTTGCACTGGCCTATGAGATAGACCCAGCCTTGCTACCCTCATCACCTGAATGAAGGTACCGTGTGGACCCCCCAGAGGGGTTCCTGCTGGGACAGGAGGGAAAGCAGGAGCTTGTGGGTTGGGCGGCAGAGGACAAGTGTACTGGGAGTGCCTGTAAGGTGCAGGGGGTCTTTTGGGACTCCCAGCTCCCTTCTAGCCATTCTACTTGGTCTTAGTAGAAGAAGTTCATGTGTAGGCTATGTCTGTCATCTGAAGGATGAGGTGGGAGAGGCCTGTTTGAAAGATGGAAAACTCAATAAACCATTTTTTTCCATGTAAGCTGTAATTTTGGAAATTTATTTAAGGCATTCTGGAGTCCAAAATGTGTTTCCTTAAAAGTCCTTTAACCTTCTGTGAAAACCGCACCAAACAGAGAGTTGGTGTTAGTGGTATGGGAAAGGGGAGAGAGAATGGGAAGCACTTTCAAAGGAATGCTGGGGCAGGTGTGGCTACAGTCCCAGAAATGCTCTACATCTGACATGAAAGGCCCTGAGGAACAAAATATTTCATCAGTCAGGTTTGGTCTTAAACTGATGGTGCTAGGTAGCTCTACCAATAGAGGCTACCTGAAAGGAAACCCAGCAGCATCACTGTGAAGTGATACTGAAACTGTAATTTCTATTTACATAATTTATACTAATAAAATTAATTCTAATATTTAAATTGTCAGTCTTATTTATAACTAAGGCCATAAGAAAGAGAATCCTTCTCTGATGCAACTGCATATTTCAGATCAGTAGTACAAGATAGATTAGTTTTGCATGATTTTTTATCCTGCTATTCTATGTTTTTTATAAACCAGAACTTGTACTGACAGGACTGCTCTTTAATATTAATTATTAAGCTTGCTTTTAGTTCTCATCTGTGATTTGTGCTTACTCTTGGCAGCATAAAGCATCACTGAGCTAAGCCAAGAAGTGTCAGCATACACCAGCACTGTGTTGGCTCCTGCCAGTGCACAAGCTGATTAATTTAGCTATAGAAGCAGAGTGGGGAGGGAAACAAGCCTGGAGTTAATGCAGAGTCAGCACCACCATATTAATGACATACTCACTGACCAAGGGTGGCATTTTCTCTTTTTTTAAGCTTACTGTGTAATGTACCTCATGGTGCAATTCAAATGAGCTACCTTTTCATTAAAAACAATGAATGCAGATGTGTGGTAATGGCGGTGGTGTTTTCAAATCCTCTTATTTTGGAATGTCCCTACTGTGTCCCTTGTCAACTACGATTTACAGAACACAGTTGATAATGACACACACTCTCTCTACCTTTCAAGTTCTGCTGCACAACTAAAGCAGCCATCTGGGGTATATGAAACTGCTGTGTCAGAGCACAACATCACCTTAGGTGCAGTTAGGTACAGGTTAATAATGGAAGGCAGTAAGGAGCCAGATATTTAGCTTATATGAGACACAAAACTGCATCATTTTACAGCTGAGAATGGTTTTATGGTTTCTAAACATTTTAGGAGACACCAGGGTATCAGTATCTACCACAACTGCTTATCAAGGTACAGAAGAAAAGCAGATAGGGCTACAATCTTGAAGTCTTCATCGTCTTTATTATCTTTATTATTTAAAACAGGATATTCTGTTGCTACAGCATAGTTCTGCTAAAATATACATGAGGCACCAGACACTGAACAAAAAGATCTCATCTTTCTTGCCTAACACCACAGAAGAAAATCTCTCAAATGTGCTTTTGGGTTAATTTCTGCCCACATTTACATGCAAAAGCACCTACTGATTGAATTTCATACATTGATGGGGTACAATATTGTTATGGAGAGCACAATTTATCTCCAAATGTCAGTTTTAAGCCTGCTTCGTAAGGTAACCTGCTTGAGATAACTTGCAAGTATATTTGCATATAACTTCTGTGGCCAGTAATAAACTGTTTTTCTCAAAACATTGCTTACTGCTTTCCTATCAAATTACAAGTAATGCTAAACATTGGGCAACCTTATCAGCCCTTCCTGTGAGATGGGGCTGGATTCTGGCTTTGGTTTGTTGTCTAAGTTTCCCAATAAGGAAAGAAGCCCTGAGTTGGTGTGAAATCGAGAAGCCCAGCTCCCTTCCAGCTGTGTGTTCCCTTTCTTTCCAGTGCTGAGACAGAATCCTTTCCTCTAGGTGCATGTTCCTTGTCTGTGGGCCAGGAAGTGCAGGCTAGCTTGGAGCCATGATCCATACAGAAGTGCAAATGCAGAGCAGCTTCTGGTTTCCTCTTGGCTTTCTTTGTACAACCAATAGAGTTAGCTCAATAGAGTTGGGAGACCACTAATATGTAGACTTTGGAGTTAAACTACTGAGCATCTTATCAGCATGGACTGTGTTACTCTCTGGTCTGCTTTGTAGCCTTTGTCTGAATTTTCTGTTTACTGTTAATTCTGAGGTGGAGATGTCTTTTATCTCATATGTGCAGGCCTGAATCTTCACTGGGGCCTTTCAATACTTAAATTGTCTGTCAGTGACACTGGTCCTCCACTGTGAAATTCTTGGGAATCATTAGCAAAAGATTCAGCAGCCCCAGGGTATTCCTTCTATCATCAGGGTCAGAGTAGGAACTGGGACATAGACTAGTTGTTGTATGTGAAATGTTACTGCAAAAATGACATAGACAAATGTTCCTCCCCCAAAATAACTGCTGACATTGTCAGAGTAGCACACCACTTAATTTGAGAACATGTTGTAAGCAGATAACATTTTTCTATCAAAATAACTGTCCAATGCTCCCTATAAATTAGTTTGCAAGAGGCAATCTCAATGGTGCTTCTCACTGAAATACAAGCAAAAGATCTATCAGGTCTTTGTACTCTCTTGATCTGCAACTTGCTGCTTCCTAAATGAACAGAAGAGAACTGCCACTAGATCTGGGTCTGGGTCTCACCTTAAAAAGTCAAACCAGCTAAGAATCTTGTACAAAACTTTAAATTTCTGCAGACTCAGTTTAGCTAAACTCCTATAATCAGTGCTAGTGTTTGAGCCCAGTTGCATGCTGACCCAAACTGGTAAGGCCTTACTGACATCTGTAGAATAGCATTTCTTTACAAAGATAATTTGGCCTGCTGATCTAAAGGCTGGCACTGTATGAAAAAATGGGTAGAGTACATTCTTGCTTTGATGCAGGCTGACACACAATACTTAATCATTTTAATAAGTTACCTCTGTCCACTGAGACCAGTGTTTAAACAGAAATTTTACAGACAGCAAAGCCCCAAAGATCTAATGTTTTACAGTACAAAAGTATAACCTTATAACACAGAACTGATAGGAAAAGCACATGCAGTATGCTTGGATAAGAAAATAATGCTTGTGTCTTACTGTATATAACTAAGAATCAATGTAATGAGAACACTCATATTAAAAGCTTAACTGCAGCAACTTGGGCTGGAATTTGACTGGAACTACTTTACAGCTGACTTAATTTTTTGAGGTATTGGTACTAGGGGCACACAGAAACTGAAATATAAAATCCTATGTACTTGTGGAAGTAATCTGTAACCTGTTCATGGATACTCAATTTTACCATCTTAAGTCAATGGGACCAAAATGGGTAAAATGTGGATACAAAAAGAAAAATATATATGAATCGTTTATCCTGTGCTACTCCCTTACTCATCAGGTGGATCTGAACTCCTAAGGACTTAAAACTCAGGTGATGAAACTTTTAAAAAACACGTCAATAACCATGCCTTAAAAAACAAAGCAATTTGTAGGTTTCCTTATGTTTCTGTTAGATAGTTAACTGAAAGCTCTTAGGCAAATAATCTGATAATTATACCAATTTTCTTCTATGTCTACTTACTCTCCTACAAAAATGCAGCTCTACCACAAACCTATCTACTGTCAGATCAAAAAGATCTCCTTAATTGGCCTGGGTCACAGTTTGAAATGTAGTGAGCAACGACAGTGTTTGGAACCTTCATAACTATTTATCCACATCTTTTCTCCCACCAGAAGTGCTGTTTAATCCAGTACAGCCTAGTATAAAGACTACTGAGACATATGAGTTTCTCAATCACAACCTGCTTCTTCTAAGATCTTTCCTAAACAAGAATGTGTCAATTTTTTTTAATGTCCTTGTTCTGTTTCTCATCCTTTTCATCACATTCAACATAACAGAATGAATTTCAGGGCTTTGATATTTAGGGGTTATTTCTGGTCTTTTAAAAAATATTTCTGTTGAGGAAGTTTAAAAAAAAAAAAGATAACAAAAGGAAAACAAAAGCTAAGAATATAGGAGGAATCCCCACAACATCATTTACAGCATTCACTAGCAATGGGCAGAGAATGAAGATCAGCCCTGTTGATATGAAAAGTCCTTCATCTCTCTTTGCTCATCTCTCAGTTCCCCATTTTCAGCCAGTTCTATGTAATACAGTTTGTAACCTGGGAGTAAGTTCAAAGGTTACGGTAGAGGGCAAATCTCAGTACATGCACAATGTGATCTTAGTTTATTAACAAAAATTAATGAAGAGAAATCTTGGTACAGGGTTCATTGCCTGTAATATATTCCTTAAGGAATGTGCATTCTTTCCTTGCAGAAGTATAGACTTGAGGATCTGCAGAAACTTGGTTTTACATCGCTAGAACAATTCTATACAAAGTATAGATTTAACTTGTTTGAATGGCATCTTTCATACAAGCCCAACAGTTCAAGCTCAGCTGAGATTGCAGAGTGCTAACTTTCTGAGCAAACAAACCATCAGTGAAGTATACTACTTTTTTCTTCTTGTCTGACTCATGTGCCCTAGGACAGTGCTATTACTGCATTTTGCCATGCTCGACCCCTTTTTTCTGATTATTTTTCCTGGTTTGAATGAATGATATAGCTCTTTTCAGTTAGCAACTAATCTAGAAATTCAGATTTTAGAACCTTGAGACTGTTTCTTCTTTTTGCGTGTCAAGGTATTCAGTGGTGGTGAATAGGGCATAATTTCATGACAAGAATAGTAAAAGGCATTTGTAAGCTTTTAAATAGGTAAAACTTACCATCTTTTCAAAAAACTCTAAGATGGATTTTTTTAATCCCAGAATATAGAAGAATCAGTTTGTGATAAAGACACTTTCTTCTTATTGTAAGTCTTCTTGTCAACAAAGATAATTCAAATTAATTCATAATACTTCACTGAAGTTTTGGGAGACGCACCAAATGTTTGATAGGATTACATGTGCTTTACTCCCGTAACAACAGAGTAGAACTATGAGGAACAAATACCGAATCTTAATTAACCTTCTGATTCAGAAAGTCATAACATAGTCTGTGCCATTAAAACAGTAAGAAGTCCTGTGATCTGAGTCACTGATCTTTCCTTGCACTTGTCTTGGATCAAGATTTATTGCTGTTGCCCAGGGTATTAGTGGACAGGGTAGAGCTAGCAGCCTGAAATAGAGAACTCTTGCCTAAGTTCTGTCTCACTTTCCCCTTGGCAGTTCGAGGTAGAAGGGACAGGAGTAAGGGCAGATTAATTTTTTTTTCTGTCCAAAGTAGTGATATAACTGAAGCTAAACTGAAGTAGAAACTAGTTAACTGATATAAAGTTTACTTACTTCTCACTCTTCAGCCTGGAACAGCAAGAAAGTAAATTTGAAATAAAAAGCATTCCACAAACAAAAAAACTCCTCATAAGTGAGTTTACTTAGGAAAAAGCACTTTAATGCTTATGATTTTGAGCAATAATTTCAGAAAGAAGAAAACATGATTCCAGAGTATTTGCAGATTTCTGAAAAACACGCTCTTCTGTAGTCAGCTCTGAGGGTAGCTGACTGAGGAAGCAGCTTCCAGGAAGCTGAGCCTCTGCTGAGGAGGAGCCCCACAAGCTGAGCAATGACTCAGCCCCGTACCTCAGTAAACACCAGCATGTCCCTCGCATATTTATCACGTCAGCGTCACTCGTGCGCTCACCACACGGACGCGCAATTGCAAGGGCTGGCCTCCCGAGGAGGAAACCTCTCACCCAGCTCCTGCTGCGGGGTTGCGTCAGAGCCGCCTCGTAAACACACCTCCCTGGGCAGCAGCACGGGATTGCTTGCTGATTGCCAGGGCTGCCAAGGCTGGCACGCACTTTGGGACAGGCAAGACGCTGACACTATGTTTGTGCTCCCCAGGCTTGTGCAACAGTTGAGTGGCTAAGAAAAGACTATGGTAATGTAGGAGGATTTAAATCCGAAAAGCTTTTCACAACTGCATTTTATTTATTAAAAAAAAAGAAAAAACATAAGAAAATTTTAACAATATACTTAAATAGCCACATCGTATAAAACCAAATCTTACCTGGTATAGCAAGAAAGCTTCTGTAATATATGACCTCATTGCTTTGAAATGTGTAGTAAACATTTTGTAACTTTTTCTTTAGAAGTATAACATTCATCCAAAAAATGAAATGTATGGAATTATTAATCTTTTGGATTTGGAGGAGTAGCTACTTTCAGTGTTTTCAACTATGTTATTGTGTGGGTGGCAGAGAAAATAGTGCTAAAGCGAAAGAATAAATAATCCATAAATAACTTCACAGTTTTATTTCACTGGGCACAGCCCTGGTCTTCAGCCTAAACTACTCCCTTAAACTGATGCAGGTGTTCAGAGTCTGCTTGTGTCACCTTCTGATCTATTTACTACAGAGGAGTGATATTTTTTGAAATGTCAACTTGGCGTGTCCACGGAAGTAGAGAGAGAGCTAACAAAAACATTAGTTATCCTGGCTTGTAGTTGCTGTATCAATAAAAAAAAATTAAGGAATCTGAGTCTTCTTGTTTTGTTTGAATTGTAGGTGTATTTCAGCTTGACTGTAGGTCAGTTTTGTATTTTCTGTAATAAGAGCCCAATCATTCCAGTCTGAAGCTTTCAATCCTTACTATCACACAGTGATGTTAAGAGTGCCCATGACATTCCTTCTGCTATCAGCTAAAACCATATAGAAAACACCAGCCTGAATATAATATAAAAACAGTAATAAATGTTATTCTTCTTGGAGCTATAAGTGAAAAAACACTTAGGTTTTTTCCCATTGTGAGAAGATTTTATGGAATCCCAGCCAAAAGTGACTTCTTTTCAAAGAGAATGAAATCCTTTTGAGAACACCTGCAATGTCGAGAAGTTGTCTCAAGTGGGGTGTCCTTTACAATATGTCCCAGAATCTCTCTGTGTCTGCAACCCAGTCCCTGATCCTTGCTACCCTTGTGGCGTATTTTACTGTTGTTCATGTGTCCCTGACATTATTCTAGTAATTGTGCTGACATTTTCTCTTTTAAAGCCAGGTTTTAATTTTCACGTAAAAGCAAAAATGATAGTAATTGCTCAATATAACACTCTACAGAGATCAATCTATGTTGACCCTATGTGGCCTAATTTCCAAAGGCATTGTCAGTCACTTACATGTGTGGTCTGCTCAAGTGTAGTCATAAATATATGGCATTGTTTAAGACTTAATATAGTAACATGCCTCAGCAACTCACAGTTCCATAAGCACTAGGACATTTCTGACTCCAGCATTACTATCTCCCTATTTTGTAAAGGAGGAAACAGAGACATGCAGTGATTAAGGGATTAGGCCAAGGTCATACACGAATTGCGTGCCAGCTAGTGTTAGCATTTGGGTAATTTTCTAACTGCACGAAAAATATGTACTTTGCACAAGCACGGGGAATGGGAGTTGTTTTTGCAAGTTTCACACAATGCTCAGTGTGTGAAAGCAATTTCTTCAAGCAGCTATGACAGTCAAGCTCCATTACTTGTCACTTCAATATATGCCATCATTTGCCTTCCCCATCTGGCTGCACTAGTCCACATAAAGTTCTCTTTCCTCAGAAGGCTTAGGCCCAGTACTAATGGAATGATGGACATGGGCTGGAAACTTGGGGGTCAGAGCAAACCTTCGCTGTGTGAAAACTCAAATGAATGTGAGTAATTCCATAAAAATGCGATTCTGATGTCTTCCTTATCTGCTAAGTGCACTCTTACTTGCTAGTGATTTCCTCTTTAGTAAGTATTAAAGAACAGCCACTTTTGAAGAGGCAGTTCTAGTCTGGATCAGTGCTGTACACAGAGGAAGTCTGAAACAGTAACTTCAGGAGTATCACTTGCTATGTTGTATTTCAATGGAGTACTCTCTGAGAAAGAGAGTGTTGAAAATAATTTCAATGCCCATCAGCACAGGAAGTAAAAAAAAGTATTACTCAGTGAATGAACATACATCTATTGTAAGAAGTATATTTTTCAGATTTGTTCTGGTGAGAAGAAATTGCATCATGAGGAACAAAAATCACTAGCAAACCCTTAAATCTTGTAAGTCTATCAGAATGAAAAAAGATCCTGATTCCTGATTGAAGCTGTAATACCTTACTCAATGTACTTCTTTGAGAAAAAAAAAATTGATATATGAAATTGGGCAATTCATGCAACAGGACATAGAAGAAGTATTTATGTTTCTCCTTTTAGAAATAACTATGTAGGTGAAAGATATTTCCAGTATTTAAGTTTTGTGTTCCTGCTTAATAGTACTTTAAATCCATGATTCATATTCAAGTACAATATTTAAAATTTTGATTTTGTTCTAAATTTATCTGTATTTTTATATCCTCATATTGTCCACAAATAACTATGCATCTGTCCAGACACCTGAACCAGAAACTGCATTCCATGTGAAAATAGTGAAATGTTTGTTTGATTTCAAAGTTTTTGGTCTTCAGAAGAAAATAATAATATTTCTTTATCTGAAACTTTTCTTCATGAAAAAAGCAAAGGCAACTGTTCTAGCATCATGCAACAGGAGCAAGGTCATTTAGCAGGTGCAGGTCTCATAAGCCTGGCCTAATTCTGCTGCTTCTGCACTGGTGAAAAGTTAAAGAAGACCAAGTTTTTAAATTAAAAGACTGTAGACTCCATCCTTCTACTGCCTTGTGTCCTTAACTTTAAGCATATCAGAAGTCTTCCTGACCTCTGAAGGACAAGCACAGGCAAAGGATACGTATGTAAGTCTCGGCTGAGCTGGAACAAGTCGCAGTTAACAGAGATGTAATATGGTAAGACAGAAAGGCTAAGCTGCCTTAGAGATCAGAAACAGAGACAAAAGAACTCCTGTTCTTATGTTCTGAATAAAACCTGCACCAATAAATATAACACTTTCTAGAGGTGCTATTACAACATTGACCAATAAAAATGTCGGCATTCAGCAAGTTTTAACCAAGCATGACTGCTATTGCCTTTTTGTTCAATGTGTAGTTTTAGCCTTCTAATTACAGGAAATGTCTATGATGTAGGTAGGAGTGACAAAAAACATGTCATACTACAAAGAATGAAATTATTTTGAAAATCCCTCATTTTAAATTTTTAGCAGTTTACATCCTTTGTCTTTTAATCATGTGCAAAGTAGTTGCACAGCATTTTGCAGCACGTATGGCAGCGGACCACTCTACTGCAAAAGGTGTCAAGCTACATGGCGTAGTTGCAGCACTTCAAACTCACTGCTCGGTAAGAGCAAACTAAAACCTTCGCTCTCTAAGACCCAGCACTGCGACGCTCAAATCCGCTCGCCAGAACCCTTTTAATGGAGGTGCTGGAGCGGGATCAAAGTGTTTTCGAGAGTGGCCCCTGAAAAGTATAAGTCCCGCCGTAAAGGTAAAGAATATTATATTGAAGTAAATAACCAGAATATGGCAATAAATAAAATGACCTGTAAACTATTTAAAAAAAAAAATCCCCACGCAGCTAGGGGAAGGCCCCCCGAGCCGAGGAGGGCCCTTCGCCGGGCAGGCCGCGACTGGGGCTCGCCGGGCCCTCGCTGGCAGCTCCGCAGCGGCGGCGCGGGGCGGAGCGCGCCCGCGGGAGCGGCCCCTTCTCCNGGAGGCGGGTGCCGGAAAGTCTGTGCGAGGGGCCGGGGGCAGAGCGGGGCGGTGCTGCCGGGGAGCCCCTCACGCCACCGGGTGCCCCGTGCGGGGGCGGCGAGGAGGTGGAGGCGGTGCCTCCCCTGCCCCGGGCGGTGCCGTGTGGGGAAGGGGCCCAAAGCGCCGCGCGGGCCCGGGGCCCGCCTGGTGTGTGCGAGCAGGCCCGGGCGGCGCGGGATGAGTTGGGCTGCGGCCTGGCCCCTGCTCTGAGGCGGCTCGCCCGCGGGTCCCGGCCGCTCGCCACGCTCCGTGTTCTGCACGGTGGTTCCTCTACAGCCCGTCTGGGATATGAGAAGAGCAGGTGCCTGTGTTGAACTTACCCCACTTTCGCTGTCTCTTAATTTTCTTGTTTCTCTCGCTATCACTCATCTCTCCGCTCCCGGAAATAACGATTTAGTCGTGTTAAGGAGAGATAGAATACTTATAATACGATCCCACTTTTACCATCTGAAAGTAGTTTTATGTAGGTTTAGAGCAGGAAATGCAGTCTGTAAACATCTTAGAGAATCATAGGCAATGTTTAAAACACAGAAGATCAGTTTACTAATATTAAATTACTTTTTAGAGTAAGATAATATCAAATATATAACTGGTAAGCAGTAGTTGAGCGATCTGTAATATTATGGTCCTAAATTATATAAAAATCCTATTTGTTGTACTTCTGTAACATCTTCGAGTTTGAAGCTATTGTGAAAGAGCTGATTCAGTGTGTGTTTCTTCATCTAATACTCATTTCTGATTTGCTTTTGTGGACATGCCCTTCATGGGGTTATTTTTTAACTATTAACTCATTAGCAGCAAGTAAACAAGTAGGCAGACTTTGTCCAGATCAAGCTTCTTCCTCCCACATCACCTCCCCCCTGTTTGTGGGGACACTGTCCAGCATTTCATATTTACCTATGAGTTTGATAAACTAGTTCTGCTCTAAACTGTGTTTTGAAAGAGTATTTTTTTTCTTGTATGTCTAATTTAGAGAGATTGGTTTGTAACCCGTTAGGTTTTACATGAAAATAGTCACGTTTGCTGTGTTTTTAGGTAAGGGAGGTGAATTTGACTGTTTGTTAAACACAAAGTTTAGGCAAGGGGACTTTTTTGGTCTTCAGCTTGCATGTACAACTATGGCATTGGGCCAGCAAATAATGTTGTTTTCCTTATATGTATGTGAATTATTTGAATTATTCACTGGATTTTTTTGAAATCTCTGAATTAAATCGTTTTTTTTCCAAAATGTCCCCAAATAATCCAACAAACCCCTAACTCTTGAAAAATGAAGTGATTTTTAAGCTGTCTTTTTTTATCCTTTGATATAAAAAAGCCTGTTTTCCTCATGTTTGAAGGCTGTTTTAAAAGATGAAGGATTTGAACCTTTACAAGGTTTCCAAAGATTCTGAAAGTCTATAGTTATACATCTCAGTTTTTTATTTTATGGATTTCTATTTAAAATGTGAAATTCGTTATCTTTCTATATTTGAATATTTTCATGAGGAGGTAATCCATCTCTCATAAAGTGGAACACTTTATAATAAAGTGATATTAAAGGAGGGAGATGGGCAAGGCATTACTTTCTTTCTCTTAGCTTTAAGAATACACAAAAGGGTTAAGCACAATTTTTCTAGCTTTAATTTTGAGTAATCCTCAAAACAGAACAAACTGTTTACTATTTACTTGCTTATAAAGCTTGAAAAAAAACTCCATTTGCTGATAAGATATGTGAAAATTTCCTTAATTTCCTCCCAAACATATGCTATACATTTTAGAGAGGAGCAAATACAGAAAGTTCAATGACAAGGTTGTGATGATGATTACTTTTTTCACTTTTTCTTGCCAGGTGAAAACTGCAAAAGTGTGAGGCTGACTGAAGAGAGAAATTAATTGTGCTGAAGTTCGTCTGGCTTCTACAATTAAAGGATATTTTTGGTACTTTTTAATTGAAGTGGAGGCAGCTTTTTTTTTTATAAAAAACCATGGCAGATGTGGATCCAGACACGTTGCTGGAATGGCTGCAGATGGGGCAGGGGGATGAAAGGGATATGCAGCTAATAGCACTGGAACAGCTCTGCATGCTGCTTCTGATGTCAGACAACGTGGATCGCTGTTTTGAAACGTAAGTAGTTCTGGCTTTTGTTTATGGAATGTTTTTTTCTTCTTCCTGCAGCTGAATGTAATATTTAACATTCCTAGAAACTTTCAGCTTCAAAAATGTTTTTACAAACTGAACTTCAGTTTAGATCACTGAAATCAAGTGTTTCTGTTAATGTCACGTGAAGTACCCTTGTCTGATTAAAAATGTAGTGTTGTTTGGGTGCCTGTTCTGACACAGGAGCTGATGGCAACTCTTAATCCATTTCTTTAAATTAAATGATATGGATTTGTGTGTGTGTGGGAGGGGGTGTGTTGGTTTTTCTTTTGCTCATTTGTTTCTTTTTTTCTTTTGGGATTAGTTGTTTTTTTTTGGTTTTGGTTTTTTGTGTGTGTTTTGTTTTGATTTTTTTCTGGTAGAGAAAGACTTTTTTTGCACTAGGATTATAATGATCACCTATATGTATTTAAGCATCCATACTCTCACAGTACTTTTATCAAGGGATATAGTAGCTTTTTTTGAGTTCTGTAAATCCAAGCAAAAATCAGAAACAATAACCACTGTTCACACAAAAATTTTGCCCCTTCTTTGGAGCAC
Source organism: Ploceus nigricollis (assembly GCA_013399945.1). Taxonomy (NCBI): domain Eukaryota; kingdom Metazoa; phylum Chordata; class Aves; order Passeriformes; family Ploceidae; genus Ploceus; species Ploceus nigricollis. The sequence goes on along the minus strand of VXBC01001724.1, from coordinate 861,976 downwards.
ATTGCTGTTCATGCCACCCTTCTTCTCAACTGCATTTTTACATGTCATATATCACAGTCCCTGCACTGAATCCTTTTTATATTTCTCACAGCACAAAATGCTGATATAATCACTTCTGTTACTTGAATGTTGCTGTGCTTGTGTTACACTACTTCCTGTGAGAGCCACCACTAGTCTGGAAGAGATAGCAAAAGTGTAAGCAATCACAACTTTTACTTTTTTAGTTGGTTTCTTCAGTTTTGATTTTCATGCCGTTGCCTCTCTTCCTTCCCATGGTTTTGTTCATTGCTCTCACTTTCTTTTCATAATAAAATATGGCTAGTGTTTTTCAGATACATCCTGCTTTTCAGGAGTGTGAATTTAGAAGCATTTGAGAAGGCAGCTGTCTGCTACACTGTTTAGTTTTGTAGCTCTGAAGGAAACAGTTTTCGGACTTACCTCTTAGAAGCTGTTCTCGTGACTGTATTTATTACAGGAAACGTAAAATTCATACACCTCTAAAATTTGGATTGTAGTAGTTGCAGAGCATTGAGCACAATTTTTTACAGTGCTTTAGAATTTGAAACTGCCTGTTCTTTGCCTTGGTGAGCTTACAGGTAAAATTTTGACTTGAAGAGCCTCACTGTAGTGAGATTCATTCAACTTCCCCGTATATCCTCATACTACTGATACTGAGGGAGCCTCAGAATTTACCATTGTAGAAAAAAACTTGGTAGTTAAGAATTAATTTTTCTGATTAATCTGGGTGAACTGCCTGCTTCAGGGTATTCTGTTCTATACTGGCGTAGAATTACGCATAAGCGTTTTTAAGGTATTCTGGGTATTTGAGAGTCAGGAATGAAATGTCAACTTCAAAAAATACAAACCAGTTGTGGGTTTTATGCATCTTATTTAGAACAGACTTTTATTTCAATATAAATGAATTAAATAGTCCAAATGCTTTTTTTTTCTTAAAGTGTATATAATGAATGCTCTGTTATTGCACTTGTTGTGGTTTTAAAATTATTTATGTCTGAAAGAAGAATTATTTAAAATGTCATTTGGCATTTTAATTTTTCTTTTAAGTGTTGGTATAGTTTAATTTTACTGGTCTTCTAAGTTCTCTGTTTCTTTTGCTCTTTTAAGTTTTCCTTAAAAAGAAGAGAATGAAATGTAAATAGGGGAAGAAGTTACCAAAGTTCTCTGCCTGTTGAAGTGATTTTGCAATAGTGTTGAAACTGCTACTTTTTATTGACTCTGCGAATATACTGAAATATATGATCTGGTCCCATGGTATTTGGTGAGCTGACATGGTAGATCATTACCTTCTTCCCATTTATCACCCACCCTTTTTATTCCTCCCAACCATACTCTTGTTCCTGCCGCTGTCAGGGCTTACTGGACTCCTCTAATTCTCTGCAAGTGCAAGCTGCTCTTTGAACCTGCTGAAGAAGGTTGTTAGTTTTCTGCTGTTACAGTGAGTTACAGCATATAGGGAAGTGTCTGATGAGCATTGGAGGTGGAACTGCATAACTGGAAATATGGGAGAAGCAGAGAAAGGTATACAGTCTTCAATGGAGAACTTCTCAGTGATTGTCTCATGTGCTTTTGGGTGCCTGTTTTTCAAGGTGACTTTACTTTGGAACTTTGTAAGAAACAGATGATATCCTGAAAAGTATTTTTAAAATCTTTCCAAATGACAGTTCAAGTAGCCAAAATTGTCATGTGTTGAGAGGGTATAACTAAAATAATAATGGATAATATTTTATAGTTCCTTTTCAGCTTGTTTTTTAAAGGAATTGCTTCTTGCTGAAATAGGAGATTTACTGTGTGACAGAAGGGCTGCTAAACTCTCTTTTTTCAGGAACTAATTTTGAAAATATTTTCAGTGCATGCCTGATCTAGAATATGGATGTATTTTTCTGTTAGTAAGAAAACCAGCCTCTAGACTTCACAAGTTTTTTTTCTTCTACTAAGTAAGAACAGCATTTCCAAGTTTTTGGATGCTGCGTGCATGTTATTTAAAGATCTTGGAATTGTTCAGTTCTATTAGTTATATGTTGACAAAACTTTAAAGAAAATGTTTCATCTATGAAACTCAGCAACTTTGAGATGGACTTTTTAAACAGTCACTTTCTTGGAGAATGAAATGGGATGTTTTTCATAGCTTAGTTAAAGTAACTTTAAATATTAAGTATTACTCCACTTTTATGTAAGAAATTATTTGCTTTTGTGATGTAAGCTAAGAAAAAGCCCATCATTTTAGTGAAGTACATCTGGTGATTGAAAGCTGTGTATGGTGAGGACTGGCAAAACTGTGAAACAAGACCACATTAGAAGTATTGACATGAATGCTATGCACCATCTCTAAAACCACAACATAGTTTCCATACTGCTGTGTTAGGGAGTTAAGGGCAATACACAGTCTTACTTAGCAAAGAAAGCACAAAGTTGAATGGAGAAAAAAGGTATTGAAATGTTGGATTCAGAATCTTACACTTCATTTTTGCAAGAGTTACTTGCAGACATGTTCTGAAGGAAATGATATAGCTAATGGTAAAAGTAATAATTTGCTTTTGTACAAGAGTAGTTGTATTGAAAGTTTATATTGAAATACTGAAATTGGTGTTTCAGGTGCCTGCTTCCAGTTTGGAGCTGACATGTGCAGGGTGGTGTATTTCATAATGTTCTTGCAGAGTTCTAGCAGCATCACAGCAGATTTTGGGGTATGCAGCTGATTAACAGGTAGTGCTGCCAAATAATTGATGTTTCTTTACTTCTTCCCAGATTTACATATTACATCCAATTAAATTATTTTGGAAGTTACTCATGTGTTAACATTACAAAAATCAGTGGCATATTCATCTTCTGGTGATAATGAGTCACAGACACTGCTAGTGACTTGGCATGAAGAATGGCTAACATTTTACCAGCAACAAAAGCCACTAACTTGAACTACAGAAACTTAATGAATGTCGAGAAATGGTTCTGTTAAGTAGTTTAGTTGGAGTAAAACAGCAAAACTGTTGTGATTATAAGTGTTTGTCCCAAATTGTAGTTAGACTGTGTGCTATTAAATCCACTTGAACAGGAGTTTAAAGAATGCATTTAATATAAACTTAATTGAAATTATGGGCTTTTTTCTGTCTTTTAAATTACCTGTAACAGTTTAAATGTATGTAGAGGCTCGAAGTTGGAATCCCACATTATTTATGTAGCTCTTTTCTGCATAGGTGTTTCAATTTATTCTTTTTTCACCTCATGTGATTGTTTCACTTTTTCAGTGAAATAAAATTAGAACTCTTATGGTCTGGCTTTCTGTTGCTGTCTGTCAAAGTACTTAGCAATTAATTACAATAAAAATTTGTAGATTAAGGCACTGGTATAACAAAGTAAGACCTGCTTAAAACCTTTTTTTACACAGCAGATTAAATAGGCTTTATTAATGCTCAGAAGGAGGAAACCTCTTCCTGTTTGGCTGTTCTGTAGGTTACCTCTGTATATTTGGCATTAACAGATTTGATAAGCAAAAAATTATCAGGAGTTATCAGCTCATTTGACAAATACAAACAAATTGTACAAAGGGTCATATGTTAGGGTTCTAATGTGTAAAATAGAAATCCTTTCAGTTTATTTTTTAGATCAAATATGTTTAATTTACACTGAACCTTTTTCTTTCCAAAGTATCTATTAACTAGGGAAGAAGTGTATATCTTTATATTGTATTTGCTAGCAAGTATAAGAAGAAATTCTAGTGGACCAAAGACTGTTGATGTGAGCTAGTGAGACTGAGTAATGCGGAACAGTTTAGCTTTACCTCCACCTGCTTAAAACTACATTCTCCTGTCTTGCAGGATTGCAAACTCCAGTAAATCAAAATTAGATATATAGACAAAAAAATTTTCCTTTAGAGATAGGGATAGAAATCCAAAGTGCTGGTTTTCAGGAATATATTTACAATTTAGGCTTCCTTTACAAAGCATCTTTGTAATTCAGGCAGTAAAGTGTCCTTTAACAGATCTGACAATTATGGAAAAACTAACAGGCTGAGAGAGCAGCTCTGCTGGTATCAAGGTGGTTTCATGTTTTGTGTCCTACAGATTTGCTCGTTTTGTTATTTTAAGGAAAAAATAAAGTCAGATATTTGTTACTTTTGTGCTAGAGTGCAGCAGTGAGTAAATTAGAATAAGTATTGCTGTCAACAATAGACTACAGTTTTCATTATTTTAAACCATGCAAAGCATATGTCCTTAGTGAATTATTGGTTTGCACTAATGCAGACATCTCTCCCAAGTGAAATTTTGTAACCTTTATAGTGGCGAGTCTCATGTGATTCCTACTAAGCTTTTTTCTTTTAATGAAGGCAGAGTGTATGGCAGCAGTGAAATAGCAGCACTGGAGTAATTTACTCTGTGGCCTCCAATATAGTGGGATCTTCAGCATCCTATAGAGTGGTTTTTTGAGGTGGGAGTAAGGGTGTGCTCTGTATTTTTCAAGGAGCAATCTTATTACAACGTAATGTTTAGAACTATTCCTGGTTTTTAGGGCTGTTTTGTTGTTGCTGTTTTTGGTTTTCTCTCTTTTTCAGTTACAAGAATTTAAAAATATTAATGTCTTTCTGGTTGCTCTTTGTAAAATGGGAATTGTGGCCTCATTGTCACTGGTATTGTGGAGATTAATTAACCTTGTCTAGTTATTTTGAGAATCTTAATGGTTGCAAAGGTCAGAAGGGAAGATTAAGTCTAAATTGACATCCTCTCTTCTGTCATGGCCCTTATATTTTATATGGTTATTACTGGCTTGAGCATCTTGTTTGATACAAGCATAATGTGTAGCTAATGCTTCTGAGAGGGCATCTTAACTAATTTTACCCTCTCTTTTGCTATTAAATCTGCTGCCTAAGTTGTCTTTGTTGTTGAAATTTACTTGCTCTTTTCCATAAGAATTGGCCAGTCTGATGAATTCTGTAGACAGCAGTCAGTTCACCTTTTCCTATATAAATTAAAAGCCAGTAGTGTTCTTACTGTAAATGTACCTGCACACAAGGATTTCATCAGCTCTTGATCTTCCTCCCTTTCTCTAGTTCTTCAGTTTACAAGTTCTTCAGAAATACTTTCCAGTGTTGCCTTCATCCATGCTGTTTATAGTAGTGCCTTTGACTTTCTGTTAACAGATAAACATGCCGAGTTGAGTTAGATGTTTCCAAAACTTTGTACAGGAAGTGGTTTTAGTTATCTGTCTTCAGAGTTGCTTTCAAGGATAAGTTGCTGCTTAGGTATGGCTTGATGTATTACCTAGACTAAGATCTATAACTTGGCATTTGTGTGTGTTAAAACAGATTTTGTTTAAATGAGCCTGTGCCTCTGGGTATTCCAGACAACTCATCACAATGTCACTATTTACTAGTCTGGCATTTAAGTTTTTTTTCCTAGTGATATCGTCAAGTATTCTTTATTTTGTTCAGAATTTTGTGTGTGAGATTAAACTGAAGTGATTCTTGCAAGTACTGTGCAAGATGGGTGCAGGATGTTAAGGCATCAGGTTAATGACCTTTTGCAAGTGTCAGCTCCTAACAGATTGGATGAGACCAATAAAAGATGTTACAGGAATTTCAAGTTGCGGGGTTCCTTTCTTGCATGACTACTGGTCAAGTGATTTTTAATATTGGCCTCTTAAGAAGAAGTATAGATAGCACAGATGTTAAGTAGATTGCTAATAGGGAAGTTTTCTTGTGTAAGTCAGTTCTTTTTTTGGGCACCTGGGAATCCAAAAGAAGCTAGTGGTTAGATGTGCATATTTAGGCACACATACAAAATCATACTTTTTGTTTAAATTGCTTATTTCCTTTTGGAATGTTGACAGATGTAATTTGTACTCAAAACATTATCTGTTTGCACAATTGAGGTTGCTACTAGTAGAAATCATAGGCAGAAAGACCTGTAGTTTCACATTCTTTAATTTATTCAGCTATTGTGGATTAAGAGTCTGTAAAATATTTACAAAATGCTTGTAATGAGATTGGAGAACAAACATGTGGAATTATTACCCTGAGGTATGGCATAGCTTTTATAAGATGCTGAAAAATACAAAAGGCAGCCTTACACGTCCTTTATAAGTTCAGGAATAAAGCAAATGGTAATTTATTTAGAAATACAGAAATTACCTATCCTGTGGAAGCTGTTTCCTCATATGGATTTTTCTTATTTTTCATTTTACACAACTTATATTTATTGAGTGTGTAGTTGAATACTAAATGTCCAATACTAAAGGGTTCAGCTCCGTCATTTATTTAGCTAAAAGAAAGTTTGGAAGTTTTTTTTAAATGTCAAATTCTAGTTTTAAATTAATTCCTTCTAATTTTTAATCAAGTGGAGTTTCTACTGGAATTAATACAGGATGGAATTGTTAATTCTCCAGTTTAATTTTATTGGCCTGGGCTGTGATTGTAATTAAGAATAGGGATTCAGAGTTGTGCAAGTTTTAATGTTTTGTAATTCTGGAAAAAGTTCCTAAACTGCCAGTTAATTTTTTGCCTTTTCCATGTACATTTAAAATACAATATGGTGTGTCTAAAGTCTTATACATGAGTGGTGTTTTCTGTACTTCATTTGTATTGTAACAATGTTATATGAAAATAGTGCAAAATGTGTTTTGGTAATGAATCCAGAATACATACAGGCAGTGCAGGTGTGTGGATTCTCTTGTGGATGGTCTGGATTACTCTGCTGTTGGTTTTGGTTCATATGTGAAAATAAAATCTTCCAGTGAAAGAACAATGAAGGGAAAGTCTGAGATCTCTTCCCATAGAAAGAATTACAGAAAGGAAAAATGAGTTGAAACTACTTTTGCTTTAAGAAAAAATCAGTTTTACAGGATATTCTTAAAAGTTTCAAAGTTGTGTGAGGTGTTGTTGTAAATGTTTATCTGGTATATTTTTCTTCAAAAGCTGTTACTAATGAGAGTTAACTTCAGTATTTCAGTTTTTATTTAAAATTATTATATACTAAGTAGTGTAGACACATATAATTCCTTATTTTCCCACTTTTAACTGGTCTCAGCAGATGGTATGCATTAAAGATCCAGCTATTGCTGGCAGGCAGCTGAGCTTGGTTTTCTGCCACAAGTCACATGTCTTGGACCAGGCAGCTTTGCTGAAGGCTTTGTCACATGCCAGGGGCTCCACATCAACTGAATCCAGCGGTTCCTTTGGAATTGAGTAACACACCCTAGTGCTAGCAGTAGTTGTTAACTGTTTTTGGGATGAACTGAACTGGTCTTTTTTCCTTCTTTAAGTTTTTTTTTAAGGATGGGAGTAGTGTAGTCTTCACTATTATGGTTTCTGTTTTAGCTCAGGATTTTAAGTGCATTAAAATATGAAATGTAATTACAGAAATTAGTTTACAGTGCCTGTTTTTACTTCCTTGATATCTTTTTACATTGGCAAGCTGTAAAATCAGCTGAGTCACTTCATTAGAGTTTAAGGGATTAGCACTGGCAGGAGCTTACTGCTGTAGCTATTTAAGAATTTTGTATCCGTATGGGTATTTCTGTTCCTAAAGAGGTGGGTGTATGTGTAAATGTTCAGAAGTGTGTCAGCATATGGAGTTATGCTGATTATAGTGCTGTAAATTCTGTAGTAATATAATTATACTGACAAATTTTCTTAGCCTTTCTTGACATAAAGATGATTATGATATTTAGAAAATATTTTTAGATCAAGTATATTTTTTGCAGAATGCATATTAAAGAATTTGTGTATTACACTCTTTGCAACCTAATAACTCATTTTAACACTGAAAGTATGACTATATTTATTTAAATATGAATTATGCAGAATCAGCACTTTTTAATGTGGTTTACTTCTTGATGTCAGTACAGGAAACAGAGAATGCTCTAGTACCCCAATCTTAATAGATCATAATATAGATGGGAAATACTGATAAGGACTATTACCTATTTTGGACAAACCTATCTTTCATCAAGATCTTTGAAGCATGGTGGGTAGAAAACTTGGAGGATAATAACTAACAGCAGCTCCTCTCCTGGAGGTACAGGAATGAAGTTGGGTGGACATTGAGAGCTGCAAGACTTAAAGTAATTAGCAAGAGCTCTAGTGTGGGTTGTAGAGTAACCTCATTAACTTGAAGTCGGTCTTTCACTAAGGAGTAACACAGAGTGACCTCATTAATTCACTAAGTAGTCCCTAATCACTCTTCTAAAATACACATTTGAAGCACTTTAGGAAGTGCCCAATGTGGTATTAATACAGCTCCCTAGAAATAAAAATCTAAAAAGATTTTCCTTTAATTTTCATGTTTATTAGAAGAAGGGCCTAAATAGAAACCTGAATTTCAGAGGTACCTATTTGCCATTATTGTCTGATTTGAAAGAATAAACACTATTAAAGAATGCTTCTTCTGTGTTAAAGAAAACGCACCATCTTTTTGCCAGTTTCATTAGAAACAGGCAATTGTGGACAGTGATTCTTCGCCTACAACTTTAGGAATTTTTCTGTCATAGTTTCTTTTTTTTCTGAGATTTTCTCAGATATATTACTTTTAGTTAATATATGGTCTGGATAAAAGCAACATGTGAACCTGGTTTTGATCCTGGGATGGCTTAGAAATTATGCACTTAGCTTTTTTTTTTCCTTGATGGGTGTTGATGCTTGCAGTAATGGCAGGTTTATTGGTGTATTTTTCTCTTGGAAATCAAAAGCATCATTTGTCAGTAGGTGGAAGTGTACTAAAAGCTGACCATTGGTTGCTCTCCTGTCACATCAGTTCATTCAGTGCTGTAGCTTTGATCTCAGTTTCCCTTCTGTCCCAGGAAGTTTTGACAGCCTTGTTTTTCTCCTGTAGACTGTTTTCTAAGGATGAGTCCAATGTTCAGCCTGTATCTGTGTTATGGACACTTCTGGAATGCTTTGTTTTACTACCTGTCAAAATACATTTTAGTTCTGAGCATAGCCTTAGTTGGAACAGAAATAAGATCTATATTACTAGAGGACCCTAATATTCCTCAGCCAATATTTGAAGCAGCTTTAGGTCCTTTTGATCTGTTTTGGCCTGCCTAAGAAAGCCAGTAAGGATTTACCTTGGAATTATGGTGTAATAGTGATGCATACATAACATGATTTGTCTGATTCACTCTTTGGTTCCTCCTGGCGTTGACTGTATTTGCTTACTTGGTGCTTCATTAAAAAGAGGGGCTGGTCCTGAGAAGGTGCTGTGCTTGGCCTGTTTGCTAGAATTGCTTCTAGGTAAGCAGAGGATTTCTCTTCTCTCTGCTGCCTTTGCTTATGCTTTAGTGCCCTTGCTTGGAATTGGATTGCGTGAAGACTTAGGGGCTACTCTGAAAACCCATTTTCACAGTTTTGAGGTATGAAGACCATCCACTGAATAAAAACAACACTTTCCCTCTCTTTTTATTGGTCAAATGCCTGCACAGAGAAATCCCCAGCGGAGCTGCCTCAACAGAAGGGAGAGGTGTACTTTGGACACTTGCTATATGGCTCTGATGGTGTTGTACCTCATCTCTCACTGTGGGGCTTGTGTTCCCACCTACCCCTGTTAGTTCTTTCTCTGGCACTACTCACACATTCTTCTCCCTGAGCCAATGTAGAGCTGATGCTTATGGTTTCAACCACAGGGGACCCCTGCCATCGCTTAGTGCAGATTTGAGGATTAAAGGGTGACCACTATAAAGCTGACCTGTGTCCTTTTGTTTGTATGCAGTTATTGATAGAGAAGTTAGCTACAGCATAAAGATTGAAGTCCTTCAAAATGACAGCTAGCCAATTTTATGCTGTAATTGTTTAGCCACCTGTTTGAGAAGATCATGGCTGGAGCACCAGGGATGTGTTCATATATCCTTCTTGCCTGCTATCACAGGCTGAACCATTGATTGAGACAGTGTGTGAATGACAGAACTGGTACTTCTAGTCTCTTGTTTTCAGGAACTTTGCACACTGGTAAGGCCTGAGGGAACTTCAACAAGCCAAAAGAATTTGAATTGATCTGTATGGTCTGTGTGTGCTTATGAGTGTAATCTGTAGATCTCCAGAGGGGACTCCACAACCTTTCTGTTTGTAATTTCCAAGTCACTCTCTGTGAAAAGCCACTGCAGTCCCAAGTTACTAGAAAAATAAAATTTTGAAAAGGAAATATTGAACCCATCTATAAACGTGGAAAGGAGGACCCTGGAAACTACTGCCCAGTCAGCCTCACCTCTGTGCCTGGGAAGGTCATGGAACAGATCCTCCTAGAAGCTGTGCTAAGGCATATGGAGGACAGGGAGGTGATTTGGGACAGCCCTGTCCCATACTGTCCCATACTTTGGGACAGCCCTGTCCAGGGCTTCACCCAGGGCAAGCCCTGCCTGACCAACCCTGTGGCCTTCTGTGCTGGCGTGACTCTGTCAGTGGACAGGGGAAGAGCTACAGATGTCATTTATCTGGACTTCTGTAAAGCCTTTGACAGGCTTCTTCCTAACATCATTCTTTCTAAATTGGAGAGAGAAGGATTTGCTGGGTGGACTGTTAGATAGATTAGAAATTGGTTGAATGGTCACATCCAGAGGGTAGTGGTCAATAACTCAGAGTCCTGATGGACATCAGTGACAATGGTGTCCCTCAGCGATCTGTTTTGGGACCAGTGTTATTTAATATCTCTGATAATGACATAGACAAAGAGATTGAGTGCACCCTCGGCAAGTTTGCAGATGACACCGAGCTGAGTGGTGTGATTGACACACCTGAAGGGTTGGATACCCTTCAGGGGAATGAACAAGGTTGAGAAGTGTGTACATGGGATTCTCATGAGTTTTAACAAGACCGGGTGCTGGTGCTGCACTTGGGCTGGGGCAAACCCCCAGTACCAGCACAGGCCGAGGATGGACAGACCCAGAGCAGCCCTGCCCAGAGGGACTTGGGGGTGCTGGTGGGTGAGAGGCTGGACATGAGCCAGCCATGGGCACTCCCAGCCCAGAGAGCCAAATCTGTCCTGGGCTGCATCCAAAGCAGTGTGGGCAGCAGGGCCAGGGAGGGGATTCTGCCCCTCTGCTCTGCTCTGGTGAGACCCCACCTGCAGGGCTGCATCAGCTCTGGGGTGCCAGCAAAGGAAGGACATGGAATGAGTCCAGAGGAGGGCCATGAAGATTAGAGGGATGGAGCACCTCTCCTATGAGGAAAGGCTGATAAAATTGAGATTGTTCAGCCTGGAGAAGAGAAGGATTTGGACTGACCTAATTATGGCCTTTTAGTAGCTGAAGGGCGCCTACAAGAAAGCTAGAGAGGGACTTCTTACAAGAGCATGTGGTGACAGGACAAGGTTACTGTAGTGGGTTGACCATGGCTGCATGCCAGACACGCAGCAAAGCCACTCTGTTGTTCCCCTCTGCAATTGGACAGGGGGTAGAGAATATGATGAAGGGTTCATGGTTGAGATAAGGTGTAGGAGAGAAATCATTAGTTAAATACTGTCGTAGGAAAACCAAAGTGGAATTGGGGATATGAACTGAATTTATTACTAACAAAATCAAAGTAGAATAATGAGAAGTAAAATAAATCTTAAGAACGCCTTCTCCCCTACCCTTTCTTCCTTCCCAATCTCTACTTCTTCCCCCACCAGTAGTTAAGGGAGATGGGGAATGGGGTTACAGTCAGTTCATCATTCATTGTTCCTGCTGCTGCTCAGGAAGAGGAGTCCTTCCCCTGCTCCAGTGTGGGGTTCCTCTCATAGGTGATGTTCCTCCAGGAACTTCTCCAACGTGAGTCCATCCCATGGGCAACAGTTCTCCACAAACTGCTGCAATGTGGATCATTCTTCCATGGGGTTCAGTCCTTCAGGCACAGGCTGCTCCAGCATGGGTTTCCTCTGGGTTGGCACCCTTCTCTTGGGCATCCATCTGCTCTAGTTTGGGTCTCCTCCATGGGCTGCAGGTGGACCTCTGCATCCCTGTGGTTCTCCATGGGTTTGCAGGGGAGTCTCAGCTCCAGCACTTCCTGCCCCTTCTTCACCTTGGTGTCTTCAGAGCTGTTCCTCTCATGTATTCTCATCCTGCTGTTCTCTGGCCACAGTTACATCTGTGCCGTGACCGTTTTTTGTCTTAAATATGTTATCACAGAGATATTGCCACCATTCCAGATTGGCTCAGCCTTGGTGAGCAGCAGGTCCATCCTGGAGCCACCTGGAATTGGCTCTGCAGGACATGGGAGCTTCTGGCAGCTTCTCACAGAAGTCACCCTTATAGTTTCCTCTGCTACCAAAACCTGGTCACACAAACCCAATATAGTTGCCCAGAGAAGCTGTGGATGCCTCGTCCTTGGAAGTGTTCAAGGCAAAGTTGGGTGGAGCTCTGAGCAACCTGGTCTAGTGAGAGGTGTCCCTGGCCATGAGGGCCCTTTCAGCCCAGGCTATTCTATGACTCTGTGATGAAGCCTGGTTTTTTTATGGGGAGACTGGAAATCATTCCTCTAAGTCAGAAAACAAAGGTACTGACAGCAAGTGGAGATTGTTCTGTACTTGCTGATTGAAAAAATTGTCTCTGATTAGTGTAGCTAGAGGTTCTGGCAAAAAGGTCATTTTAAAACACCCTGAACCCTTATGTTTGGGCTAGAGAGCTGTGCTTTTATAAGGACGGCATTGCTGATACAGTGCACTGGCATTTGTGTGCTGACAAAGAATGCAGTATAAGTGATATGCTCTTAGTAACAGTGTTTTACTATGTCTGCTGGGTAATTGGCTCTGGTGGATAGGTGAATAATGGAATTTCAATTCTTTAATTTCATTTAAAAAATACAGCTAAGTTTCTTTTGTCTTGTGCTTCTTTATAAGCTGTTCTATCATTGAAAAAAATGTAGGTTTTAGGTTTGCTAAGTATGGTTTTAACTTTCTGCAACTGTGTGGCCATCTAAGAAAAATGGTGTACTACTCTTGCTAGTATTAAAATAGACAGTGGAGCTCACTACCTTCCACTTGGTAATATGTGTGTGGGTTTGGTTTTTTTGGGACTTTTTAAGATTTGTGTTTATTGGATTTTTTTTTCTTGCAGTATAGTTTGAAGAACCTTGTTCATAGCATTGTTTTAGTGATCTGCTTGGTGTTGCATGAAATTCAGTATAAAAGATCCAACACCAAAACCCTTGAATACATTATCCACTTTAAATTTTATGTACTGAAATGCTTCTTGTGTCATCATATCGTGGTCATCTACTAATGAGTACAAATTTCAGACTTTTTTTTCCCCCAGTGGATAATGTCTAAAATGCAAAGTTACTGTATAAACCCTTCTTAAAGATGTAGAGTTAAATAACAAATTTCTTAAGAACAACAGACACTAGAAGCTGGATAGGCCAATATAAGTTTTACATATGTTGTTGAGCTTTATTCAATCTTTATTCAGCTTCACTTATTAATTTGTCATTAAATATTGTTGGGTAATGTATTTATTTGTCAGGCAGCATTATTAGTTAATTCACAAAGCATCGTAAGATCTTGAAGGAAACCTTTAGCATTTTGCTGTCCCAGGATTTGGTGTCTTTGTGTGAGTCATTGCATACCAGATGGGATACTGAATGACCTCTGAGTCTTCAGAATGATTCATCAACAAGTACTTCACCTGTCTTCCAGCCTAAAAAACATGTTGTTATTCTTTCTTTTTTGGATTTAGAAAAGTTTTAAGCCATCTTTTTCAAAACCAAATCCCTACTTGAAGGAAAAGTTGCAGAAGGAATATTTGCTTCCTGTAGATTTAGTCTGGTCACTTATATCTAGGGTTGAGGTATCCAGCTATTTTGACTACTGTTACAGCATATATCCCCTTCACTTAATTCCCCACCATCACTTTGGAAGTGTTTCACTGCTTTACCAGTGGTGAGCCATTATAATGCTAAGTTTTGCTAAATATGCTGCTGGACAATAAATTGACTTAAAATATAGCTCCATGTCTTAGGACTTTTGATCCAAATCAGTCCTATCCACAGCTGTTCTAATAATGAAAATTATTAGAACATTTTGTTCTGTTTGGTGATGTGAGGTTAATTCGTAGAAAAAATCCCAACAAGATAAATTTTTCCTCTGTATGACTGTGAAATTTCAAGAATATCTTTTTCTGCTGGCTTCTTAATGCAAAGTATTTTCAGATTACCTATTTGAACTTTCATGCATGTATGAGATGTAGTGTTCTAAATGAATGTTCTGAACCAACTATAAACTAGTTGAGCAAATGATGTGTGCATGGAAAGTGTTAATGTGGAAGTGTATTAATTGCTTAGTGTAGAGAAGTGTGCACAACATAGTAATGCATTGTGTTTTTTTTCCTGCAGATGCCCTCCTCGAACTTTTTTGCCAGCACTGTGCAAAATTTTTCTTGATGAAAGTGCTCCAGACAATGTACTGGAAGTAACAGCTCGTGCCATAACTTATTACCTGGATGTATCGGCTGAATGCACACGTAGGATTGTGGGAGTGGATGGAGCTATCAAAGCACTTTGTAATCGTTTAGTAGTTGTTGAACTTAACAACAGAACAAGCAGAGATTTGGCTGAGCAATGTGTGAAGGTAAGTATACTTAAGAACTTCTTGTGTTTAAGAAGGAGTTGGATAATTTGCTATTTCCAAAGAGCATCCTCATATTCCAATCCTTTTTTTTTTATTAAAATGTGATGCAAAAATATAGACTATGACAAAAGTGTACATGCTGACACTGTTGCTTATCCTTACTGTGAGTCTGGTGCTCTTCACAGTTCAATTTTCTTAAAAAAATGTATAGAAAAGGAAGCAAAAAATATTAGAAGAAATTTCTTGTTTATCTTCTATGACTAGAATGCTAATGGAATGCCAGGGGCTATTTTTATGCTACCAAAGAAGTGAAGAATTGCTCCACATACTGATAGATTACCTGGGGTAAAAAAATTGCCTTCTACCTCTTCAATAGCACTAGGTACAGCTCCCCTGCACCCCTGTGAAATTTTTAGAGAAATTTAGTCCTTACAGTCTCTCATTTAAAGCATAACTCATGGCCATGTGGCAGCATATAGTTGGAGTTCTTGATTACCATGGCATCAGAATTTATGCATGTATTTCCTATTTACTATTTCCAGTTGACTCAGAAGTGCATCACCGGGGTAACGGTGCTCTTACAAGTTTCAAAATTCTCAGTTGTGTGTTTCTCCCAGGATGAGAGTTTATTCATGAACACCTGTTATGACTATGCCTTTGGGGGATGCTCTTGTATTGGCTCCCATATTTTTGAAGAAAGCTGTAATTACTAACTAGTAGAGTACTGGAGGCTTCAGCTCCTTCTGGGTGTTGAGGAAGAGAGTTTTTGGTTTTTTTTCCCTATTGTTTCATTTTCTTAACCCGTTCTGTAGATGGATATGAGTATCTGACTATGGATATAAATAACTGACTTTTTGTGTGTACTTTATTCAAATTTAATTTCTTTTTGGCATAGGTGTTAGAATTAATCTGTACCCGTGAGTCAGGAGCTGTGTTTGAAGCTGGAGGGTTGAACTGTGTTCTGACATTCATTCGTGACAGTGGACACCTTGTTCATAAAGATACTTTGCATTCAGCTATGGCTGTAGTATCCAGACTCTGTGGCAAAATGGAGCCTCAGGATTCTTCATTAGAGATCTGTGTGGAATCACTGTCTAGTTTATTAAAACATGAAGACCATCAGGTAATGTAATAGTTGGCTCAATGTGCTGTGAATTTAACTTTCAGTTTGTTTAATAAAGGAATGACGAGTAACTTTTTACAGCCTCCCTAACTGTATGTTTACATAGAAGTTGTTATATTTGGGTATTATGATAGTTTCCTTTATAGTTGTAATGATAAGAGAATAAATACACTACTTAGTGTTTGACTCCAAGTGCTGGTGTTTGAATATAGTCTTATTTAACCTCTGAAAACTGTATTGAAAAATATCCTGTAACTTTTTTCAGTGCATTTTGAGGCAGTTTCTGAAATAATTATTGTTCTATGACTGTACCTCAATCACTGTAAAATTGAGCATAAGTAAGAGGGAAAAATGAATTTGGTTTGTGTTTCTTTGCCAAACTAAGAGAAGCAATAAAAACATCCATAGTCAATGCTCAAGTATTACACTGGAAGCCAGCTTAAATAATACTAGTAGAAATGCTGCTCCACTTCTTTATTGCAGTTTTACTAACTTGAGATGCAGTAGTCCTTGTAAAATCTGAAAAATGAATCCCAGAGGAATTATCTTTCTACTAGGAGAATCCTTTTGTGTATGTCATACTATTGCTCCGGAATAGCCATTTAGCCAAATTCTTGCTGTAGCCTGGCCAGGCTTTTTGTCCATACTCAGAACTGAATCCCCATTTCACTCTGACCTCTGTCCTCATTCCTTTCTCTACATGCACAGATCCAGCCTCCGGTCTGGTTTATTAAGCACAGCATATTTGGGAAACTAAATCTCTCTGCCTGTGAGATAATTTTTTTTAAATATATTTTTAGATCTTAAAAATTTTCAGGGGGCTGTCATACACTAGCCATTTCAGAACAAGCTATCATGTTTTTAGCCATTAAATAATTTTATTAGTACACTAATCATCTGAGGCAAGGAAATCTTGAAATTCAGACCATTAAGTCCATTAACTATTTTAACTGTTCCCCAATTTATGAGGTGTTAGAGAAAAGCAGTTGCTGGGGCTGTTGGAGATGTGAATGAGAGTTCAAATTAACTTAATTGTTCAGCAGTTAAGCTTAAAGATAAGCATGCTTAAGATGGGACCCAGATGATAGAAAATATATCGGTGCTGGTATCCTTGAGAAATATGTTACACATGAAACAAGCCTCAGGATTACAGTGGATGTTGGATGTGTATGATGGATTTGTCCAGTAATGTCCCTTTTCAAGTTTGTTGCTCCCTACCTTATCCTTTTACACTGTTGGGTTTGGTCACCTTTTGTGTGGGCTGCCAGTTAGTAACACCATTTGATGGATGAGTTCAGGCCAGATGAATGTGGCCCCAAGAGCAGCTTATCTGTAATTTTGGGTTTTTAGCCTTAGTGTTACACTTGCAATTTGAGAGAAGAAATGTAAATACTTTCCAAGTACTCATTCACTTTGTAAAGACTTCCACTTTGTAAATACATTCCAAGTACTCTTTTGCTGATGGCACTAATGCAGTGTGTTAAACAAGTGATCTTTTTTGTGTATTTCTGACAGCTGTTAAGGTAAAGATCTATGGAGTATTTGCAAATTACATTAAGATTGGCAACATTGTTTATCTGTGTTGTCAAAGAACTGGAGCAAGATGTCAGAGGATGTAAACAGTGACCATTACACATTAAAGAAAAAAATCCAGTACAAAAGAGTATTCATAATGCAGAATGTTTGGCATGTACAGACCATACCAGAAGTCTGGAAACTTAATGGAGATTTAAGATTTTTGTCTTCCTGAAGTCTGGCTAATACTCTAACCTTGTTCTGTGTGTTGATGATTAACTGTCTTGAAGTCCTTGGTCTGTGATAGCAGACAGTTGTTTTGAAAATGAACTGCTGAGTTGACATTTTAGGGAGTAAGAACTGTAATGATTTAGAGTTTGGTTAGAGAATAGGTATTGTGGGGGTTTTTCTACTATTTCTTCACATCATTCTGGTTTGCTGTTGTGCATCCTTAAAGGCAAATGTGCCTGAAGCAAGTTATCTCGATAGGCCGGTGCAAAACATCCTGATCTGAAAGACTGAGACACTTCCAGTGTATAAATAGAGAGATATTAAAGGCAAAACCTTCCTTTATTTTCAGTATTGACATGAAAAGATGTTGGATTCTTTCCTGGGCAGTTGGCCAGCAGTATTTTTGCTGGGTTGTTAAGAGGATCACCAGTAAGCCTTGTTTCCACAGTGTCACTGGGGTTGTTTGTGTGCAGTTGGTTGGTTGGATTTTTTTCCTCCCTTTAGTGACAAACCTAAATTTGGAAGTTTGTATTTTATTATCACAAAAATTCTTGCATGTCCCTATGTCAGGTGCTCAGTGGATAATCTGCGTTATCCAAGAGCAAAATTTCCTTTTCCCAGTTTGTCCTATTTTTAGGCTTGGTCCAATTGAAAACTTTCTTGTGCTTAAGAGGAATATATGGACCTTTAAATATAACTTGAATGATCAAGCTTCATGGGAAAATCAAGTTCTTGTATGTGTCCTGTATTCTTGTGAATATCCCCTTAGCACCTTCTCATCTTAAGTGAAAGATATTTAATTGATTTTTCTTGCACATCTTTCTTAGGTTTCAGATGGAGCTTTGAGATGCTTTGCTTCATTAGCTGACAGATTCACACGGCGTGGAGTTGACCCAGCCCCATTAGCTAAACATGGATTAACTGAGGAGTTGTTATCTCGCATGGCAGCTGCTGGTGGGACAGCTTCAGGACCATCTTCAGCTTGCAAACCTGGACGGAGTAGCACTGGAGCACCATCTACAGCTGCAGACTCTAAATTAAGTAATCAGGTGTCAACTATTGTAAGCCTGTTGTCAACCCTGTGTAGAGGCTCTCCAGTAGTAACACACGTAAGAAATCCTTTTATGCCATAGCTTTTTGTTTTCATGGGGATTTTCCCTTTGTATACTTCAATATATGCGAGATTTATGTTGCTATTTTATAGATAGATATACATATACGTATTTATAGATCTTATTTTTTTATAGATATGTATATACACATGTGCACACTTACGTACACATAAGTTGCTTTTCAAGAGGGGGAAAAAGGAAACATTTCATATGGAAATGAAATCCAATTCTGATAGTATTTTCTAAAGCCCTGTATATTTTTTATTGTTCAGACTTTTAATTATTTCCAGGATCTCCTAAGATCTGAACTTCCAGATTCTATAGAAAGTGCGTTGCAGGGTGACGAGAGATGTGTACTGGATACCATGCGGTTAGTAGATCTTCTTTTGGTGCTACTGTTTGAAGGCAGAAAAGCCCTGCCAAAATCTAGTGCTGGATCTACAGGCAGAATCCCAGGATTGCGAAGACTGGATAGTTCTGGGGAACGTTCTCATCGGCAACTGATAGATTGCATCCGCAGTAAGGATACTGATGCACTGATAGATGCAATTGACACAGGAGGTAAGGGAAAATACTCCGAAAAAGAAAATGAGATGCTTGCTTTATCTTCGATTTTCATAATCTGAGTTATCATAACAAATGCTGAGGTGGTTCATTGAAAATCATTATATACAAGTTGGCTTACTTTGTTAAATACTCAGCAGGTCTTGTTAGTAATCATACCTATGCCACCTTTTTTTTATTGCAATTAAGAGCATAAATGCTTCTCCAGAATTACTGAGGACGCTTAATTTTTTTAAGACCTTCTTTTTATTTAAAGAATACTGTTGAACTTTAGTTTATGGTTGTGGGAACTTTAACTGTTTTATTTAATTTTATCTTTCAGCTTTTGAAGTAAATTTTATGGATGATGTAGGACAAACTCTTTTAAACTGGGCCTCAGCTTTTGGAACTCAGGAAATGGTAAATTGGATTTTTAGACCCTTAAGAAGTTGCATTATTTATGTAAAGGAAAATTAAAAAAAAGACTGTTTTCCTTTTTCTTATCTAACAGGTAGAATTCCTTTGTGAAAGGGGTGCTGATGTCAACAGAGGTCAGAGGTCATCCTCATTACATTATGCAGCATGTTTTGGAAGACCTCAGGTAGCAAAGGTATGATTTAAACTGACCCTTAAAAAGCATTACCTGCTGACTTTTCATCTTGTTCTGTTAAAAATATCTTCAATGCAATATGCTGGACACATGCGCTCTTAAATATTTACATGTTCTTTACAGTATTTATCAAAACACAGATTTTTCATTATAGGGCAGTAGGGCAGTAATGAATAAAAGTAGTTTATATTAGCTCTACAGATATAAAAAGCACAGAATATTTACAAACATGAGAGCACTGTAGGAGTGATGTATGAAAAGCACATTTGCTACTTTAGGAGAAGAAATGCATTTTTTTTTAATACATAAAATATTTATTCTCAGACTCTCTTACGACATGGTGCAAATCCTGATTTGAGAGATGAAGATGGGAAAACTCCTCTGGACAAAGCTCGGGAAAGGGGGCACAGTGAAGTAGTAGCTATTCTTCAGTCTCCAGGTGAGTGCAATATTTAAGTCCATAACATTTGCTATAGTAGAAATGCTGATATGTGTTAAGTTATGCAGTCATAAGAATTTTACTCTATTAAGGTTATTAAAAAAAATTGTGATCTACCTTCCTTAACCCATAAGGTATGCATAAAAACCATCGTATTTTAAGATGTTGTTAAGTGAGGGGAATTACCAAAGAAATAACTGAGCGGGCATGAACAGTGCCAGTTGTCCTGCTCTTCAGCTGTGGGATCAGGCTAGACTGGGATTTTGTAGTGGATTCAGAGCTTGTCAGCCTTGGTAGTTTCTCTGGTATCCTTTCTTTCTGCATGGGAACAGCACTTTCCCTGTTCCCGAGAATTCTGGTGCCACAGGTGATACTTGCTATTAAATACTTTCAATGAAGAAGTCATGCACATGTAAATTTTATATTTTTAGGAATGCATGTTCATGTTCAGGTACTTGGATATTAGTAAGGAAAACTTGGATGTTTTGAAGGGGTTTTTGTTTGGTTTGTTGACTTTTGCAATTGAATGAGAAAAAAAATTTTCCAGGGGATTGGATGTGTCCTGTCAACAAAGGGGATGAGAAGAAAAAGAAAGATGCAAACAAGGATGAGGAAGAATGCAATGAACCCAAAGGAGATCCAGAAATGGCACCCATATACTTGAAAAGACTATTGCCTGTGTTTGCACAAACATTTCAACAAACTATGTTGCCTTCAATAAGGTAATATTATCATGAGAGACAATTTCTTAATACACACTTAAAAAAACCAAAGTAAATCTATAACTTTAAGTAATACTAGTGACAATATATATTTGAATAGAAGTGGTTGTTTGGAAAGTGTTGCAAGAGTGATTTTTACTTAGCACTTTTTAAGCAGCATTTTTTCCTTTCCAGTGAAGTGATGTGTTGGAAAAAACCTGGTTAGTCATGGGAGAGCAGAGCATACTCTTGACTGTAGCAGCATGATGAAAGATTGCTATGTTCATACAGTATGTTGTATACACTGTGCATCAGGATTTGGTTACAGTTGTTTGTAGCCGCTGTAATGAAAGCTGTAATTTAGTAGAGGAAAACTAATAAAATAATATCAAGATGCATTCAATGGAAAATCAGCAAGACTAGAAAAAGCTATTTTAGCAGGTTTTAGAAGACTTACTTAACAGTGTATTAACTGGAGAAGATGCTCCTTCTCATTCTGTTGAATTGCAGAAATGTAGTCTAATGTATTACTTAAAAGGGAATACTGTGCATGGCGTAATGGTTGTGATAAGTTGCATCTGATCATAACTTCTTAGCCTTTTATACTGCAAATGTGATGTTTATTCCAACCTCTTATTTATGTTCCTAGTGTTTACAGGTACTTTGGGTGAAAATGCAAGATAAGAAAGGTCTCTAGTAGAGACAGACTCCGCGTGAGCTGATGATAGAAAGCTTAAACTAGGTCATTTTAAATAAAAGAAATAAGAAACTATGTTAACAGTTTATGCGTGATTAATTGTTGTTACAGATTGTGCAAAGAAATAGTTGGCTCTCTGCTTGAAAGTTATCTTAATGAATCAGACTTTTGGAAGTTTGTCAAAAAAATTAATTTATAACCCTACAGGAGTGATTTCATATTAATTATGGTTCTTAGTGTGGGAAGCTGCATGATCTAATAGTATGTTTAGAATTAAAAGTTAAAGGGGTCTCGAAACATGGGAAATATATGACTAAAATGAAAGGCTGAATACCTCTGAGGGATACAGAGTATGTGGAAGTGAATTGCCAGCACTAAAAGTGGTTAAAGACATGACATAGAATAGGTTTACCTAGTAAAGGGTTGAGGAGAAAAGTGTATGTTAGACTGATAGTGCTGTAGAATGAAAAAATACTTATTCTTAAATTATTCTTAAAGGTAATCCAGGACTTAGTAAGAGTAACTAATACAAGAACTGAAACAGATTAAATTTCTTGTGTTTTGAAAACATGCATAAATAGAGTACAAAAGAAGTCTTATCTTGAACCTTTTTGTTGCTTTGATTATTGCTTGCTTTATCACTGTGAGAACCTTTTTTTTCTACGATCTTTTACAGGAAAGCAAGTCTTGCGCTCATTAGAAAAATGATACATTTTTGTTCTGAGGCGCTGCTGAAGGAGGTTTGTGACTCTGATGCTGGCCACAACCTGCCCACAATACTGGTTGAGATAACAGCTACAGTGCTTGATCAAGAGGTAGGAAGAATGAAAATGTTATCCTTTATGAAACTAGTACAAAAAAAGGGAGTTACACTAATTGATTCTATGTATTTGTTAAAAACTAACCCTAAAACTTTTACAGTATCCATCTGTGACCACATGTGCAGTTCAGTGTATAAAATAACGAGATCTCCTTTGTTATTTTCTTTTCATCCCAATGTATTACAGGATGATGATGATGGCCATTTGTTAGCCTTGCAAATCATAAGGGATTTAGTGGATAAAGGTGGTGATCTTTTTCTAGACCAACTGGCTAGACTTGGTGTAATTAGTAAAGTGTCAACTTTGGCGGGGCCATCATCTGATGATGAAAATGAAGAGGAGTCTAAACCTGAGAAGGTAAGTGTATGGAATTTATTTATTTGCTTTATTTGTTACTGTAAAACCAACACTTCTAGTAAAATGTTCATTGTTACAAAAATGGCCAGGGCAAGGGACTTAGGATATTAAATTAATGCTTATTTTATACCACTTGTTTTAATAGTTTTCTTCTCTACCTTCATTTTCTGTTAGCATATTGTTATCTGCTGAGTTTTCCTATTCATACTTCCTTGTGGTCAAGTTATTTGGTGCTTGATTTTGCCTAGTGTTTGGAAAGTGACTGGTAAACAAAATGAATCATTCCTAAAGTATTTATGTCAGAAGTGTATCTCTTTTGATGTCCATGCATTAAATAGTTTGAGATGTTTTAAATGTTATCAAATATGTTAAATATATAAAAAAGAAAATAATTTTCTGCTTAATGAAAGCCGTAAGTGCATATTGAAGTTATTTATCAGTTTCCAAGTCTTATTGCCAGTCAGATGAGCTGAATGGATAACAGACTTCTTCTGTTACCAATTCAATTAAATTTATAGCTAAATCTTAAGTGTGTAGTTAAACTTTTTTACTGTGGGGTTTGGGTTGTCTGGGGTTTCTTGGGGGGGCGCTGGTTTTGTATTTTAGTGGTTAGATATTAAAAGTCATATGGACATGGTCCTAGATAACCAGTCATACGTGGCCCTGCCTGAACGGGGGTTTGGACTAGATGGCCTCCAGAGGTTTCTTCCAACCACAACCATTTTGTGATTCTTTTCTCACAGTTCAAGTTTTGAACAGAGGTGGATGTTGCAGGCAGTAGGCCATTGTTGTTGTTGAGTAGATAAAGCTGTATGTGAAAGGAAACTTCTAAGAAGTATCTTATTCTATTAAAGAATACTTTTAAGGATATGTTTTACATGCAGATGTAGTATAGTTCCTACACTTTTGGTTTGAATAATTCTTCTCTACTAAAGAGAGATTCTCCTCCTTTTAAAAATGTCTGTGGTTTTTGTGTGTTGGGGTGTTTTTGTTTATTTGGGGTTTTTTTCCTCTTTTTTAAATGGATTGGAGATTTTTTTGGTTCTTGTTATTGCTTAATACAATGTTATTACAGGAGGACGAACCACAGGAGGATGCTAAAGAGCTGCAGCAGGGTAAACCGTACCACTGGAGAGACTGGTCAATCATTAGGGGAAGGGACTGCCTGTATATCTGGAGTGATGCTGCAGCCCTGGAGCTATCTAATGGTAGTAATGGATGGTTCAGATTTATCTTGGATGGAAAGCTGGCCACAATGTATTCCAGTGGGAGCCCTGAAGGAGGATCCGACAGCTCAGGTAGACTTTTTACAATTCGAGTCCAGGTTAAGTTTTGAGACCGTTAAATTTGTTTATATAATTTGATTTGAGCTATTTTGTTTTGCAGGAATTGGCTTACTAAATAGTAAAGGATGTAAACAGGTGGAAGGTGGTCAGTTAATTGTGATGCATTTTATCAGATAGCATGTGGCCATAACTTGACTTTCTTGGTGAATTGTGTTAAGTAAACATCTTGCCAGCAAAAGCATATTAACTTTTTGTTTTGATTCTTCTCCATGTGTACTTAATTTTTTCACCCCAGTCATTAAAAGCACTTTGTAGTGGCCATCGCAGGAAAAGCAGGTTGAAATGGTGATCTGTTGTTTGCTTCTAGCTAGAAGAATGAGTTTGCATGTGTTTGAAGACAAAGTAATGGAAAGTTTCTCATCGACATTGGGAAACAAATTACAGTGTCTTAATTGTTTGTTGGAGAGAGGATAAGGGAACAGACCTTATGCACTGGCAACGCACAGCTGGTTCTGATTTTCTGTAAAGAATACACAACTTGTTCTGGATGCAGAAACAACCCTCCTTTTATTGTTTCATCTTTTTTTTTGCAGCAGTTCATGCATTTATGAGCCTGCAGGCTTAAAATGCTTTGCAATATTACGATGTTTTCAATGAGCCATTGAGTGAAATAACAGAACATATTATGATTCAGGATAGAAATGAAGTGCTAATGACTTCATGCATCAAGTTTGGGGCAAGAAGGCAAAATGCAATATAATGTTTCTGATCGTAATACAGCTGGAAACCACTTATAAATTTCTTGGGTTTTTTTGTCAGAAAATGTGTCTTTGCATTCTTTTTAATAAGGTTAATGCCTTTAAAGGTAAATAAGTCCTGTGTTGAGATACTTGTTTATTATACAATACAGTTTTAACAAGATTCATGAAGATAATTTCTTAAATTCTCCTAGAATTCTTAAATTCTCCTTTGGCATTCCCTGGATGCCAGATTTTTTGGTTTTTGCTTCCGAATGGTCAAGGCAAGGGGATGAGACTATTTCTGTATAAGATGAGTGGAATGGTGACAGCTCAGATGAATTTGGAGTGAAGAGAACTTAGAGGAAGTCAGATTGAGCATTTAAGATGTTACTTCAAATCAGTCTTTCAAAAAAGATTGCATAAATCCAAAGTTTTTTAACAAGATATCTAGTCTGAATATCATGAGGGAAAGGAGCTAAATGTAGGATTAAATGAGGCTTCTTGAAATATGTAGTCAAATAGACATCTACTAAGATTGCTGATGTTGCAGTGTAATTTGCCTGAACTTTAACCATGAGCTCTAAGCATGTGCAGCAGCCTTTTTTACTTAAAAAATTAATATTTGTTAACTAAAATGACTACAGTACAGTATAGACTCAGAATGGTATCTTTAAGTCCTGAACTATACTATATGTTCTGCTGTCCTAAATCATTACTGATCAATCTCATGGTATACTTTTTAGTAACTTCACAGCTGGCAAGAACATAGAGGGTTGAGTAGTGAAATTCGTTAGTGTGTATTGCATGATGAAAGTTGGGGTGGATTGTCAAGTATATATACTGTGAACATTTTGGAAGGTCTGTACTCACCCCTCTCCACATTAACTCTGTACTTGTTTTGTTTGAATTTTTTTTGAAAAAAAAATTCAATGCAAAAACTGAAATTTAATGGTAATTCTGGAGCTTTAAGTAAGTCTCAAAATTTTGTCCAGGGGAACCTGGAATTATTCCCAACCATGTAGAAATATAGTATTTCCAGTGCAACGTGCTATATAATAAATTTATTAAAATGTATTTACGAAAATCTGAAAACATTTAATTAACAGAATTTTAATCTTGCATATCAAAGCTCAATTATTTTTTAAGTCTTCTCTGTATATGCTATGAACTTTAATCAATTAGGAATGTTGTGCTTGGAGTGCATATTTATTTTTGCATTATTTTGTATTATTAAAAAAAGGGCATATTTAAAAAGCCTAGAGCTTGTCATTGCAGCAAAAGGCAAACAGCAATGATTTTTAATGAGGTGTTTCCATTTTTGCTTTAAATGGAATTTTTTAAAAGTTATGTACTCAGCATTTTAATGATTAAAATACAAATATATAATTTAATGAAAACTGATATTTTTTGAATAATTAAAAAAATTCCTTATTTCTGAAAACTCACTTTTGAGAATAGTTCATGCTCACCATTCTAAGACCCATTTTTCAAAGACTAAAAATTTATACTGAATTTCTTTGATCTCCCTATTATAATTGTAATAATGAATTAATACATCCGAATTGCATCTCTCAGAAAGAGTTGCTCTGTTGCATTGCAGCTTTGATGCAATCGTAGAAGAAATCAGTACTGAAGTATAGAACCATACTACACTGAAATTTAGGACACTTTAAGACCTTTAATTTCAAAGTTAATTTTGCATTGAATGTACTCAGTTGTTTTGCTCTTGAAAAAAAAATTCTACATAATGATGGAAGCAGTTGTTGGAAAAAACCAAATTTGTTTCTTTTTAAATAGAAAGTAGGAGTGAGTTCCTTGAGAAGTTGCAGAGGGCTCGAAGCCAAGTAAAACCATCTACCACAAGCCAGCCAATTTTATCAACACCAGGGCCAACTAAACTTACTGTAGGAAACTGGTCACTGACCTGTTTAAAAGAAGGAGAAATTGCTATTCACAATTCTGATGGTCAGCAAGCTACAATACTGAAAGAAGACCTGCCAGGCTTTGTGTTTGAATCCAACAGAGGAACAAAGCATTCGTTTACAGCTGAAACTTCCTTGGGTAAGTATGTAGGTATGTGTTATGTGCAGGTAGGAACAAGTGTATATGAGATAGTTCTATTTGTTGCTTTTCATAGCTATGATAAAATGCAACTTTTCTAAAATATATGTTGCAGGGTCAGAATTTGTGACTGGCTGGACAGGTAAAAGAGGAAGAAAACTGAAATCTAAACTGGAGAAGACCAAACAAAAGGTTGGTGATCTGTAAATTTTATATTTAGAATTTAATTGAGCTTGTTTTATATTATAATATTCTTAGGGAGGTGTAATTTCCTCTTAGAAGATTTCCTCTGATTTCAACTTGATACAATTTTATGTGAGGCTTGAAGGGAAAAACATCAATCAGAACAAAGCACTTCTTTGGGTGATTTTATCCAAAAGTCTTAGTAAACTCTGTGCTCCTTTAGAGGAAAATGAATTTTTGAAAAAAAATGTGGGAAAATCCAGTCTTCCTGACTTGCATTTGTATAGTTGTTTAGGCTTTCTGGTTTGTTTTTTATGTCTTTATGCTACAAGGAAAGATGTTAAAATGGATACTGCAGTTGTGTCAGAGGCATATAATACTTCTGTTCATCTAGATACTAATTTCAGACTGGATATTGTTACAGGGTGCTGGAAGTAACAGTCTGCATTGTTAAGAGTTGTGGTAGTGAAGCAAAATGAGTAAACACCCTCATTTTAGATATCGTTAAAATTCTTCTTTCTCCTCAAAATGAAGGGGAAAAAGGAGGAACTAAGAAATCAAGTATTAAGCTCTTTACAAAAAAACCACAAAATAACAGTACATTTTGTGATCCATTTATGCCAAGGACTCAGGCTAATCTTTAGTCTTTATCTGTCTTGCAGTTTCTAACAGTGCAGCCAATATATTCTCTACCTTATATCTGCAGCATTTTAGGACATACATCTTAGGAAATGTGACACTAAATTGAAAGTTGAAATACTATATGTGAATGAGAATAGATGGGATGATAAATGAAAGGCAGTGCTCTCGTATACCTGAGATTGCACTGCGTAGTTCTGAAGCTTGTGTAATGTATTATTATTGTAGCACATAGAATGAAAATGAAAGATTTTTGGGGAAATTTCTTATAAAAGAAAGATGTTGTTTAATAAGAATTACTTAATCTGTATCTTGTGTGAACCATACTTTCCAGGAAGTGTGGTTCTTACTGAAAGGGGTTGTATAGGGACTTAGTGTGAATTGGTTTAAGGAATGTTGATAGAGCATTCAGAAACCGTATTAAACCTGCTTAATTGTACATTTAAAGAGATTACCTGATCCATGATACAGTTCTAAAAGAAAGATTGACAGATTGAGAATCATACCTTTTCCTACTACCCTTTATGCTGTAACCTAATACATGATTGTAAATTTCATTTCTGTCAATAAGATTTTGTGTATTTCCATTTGTTTCTCCTGTACCCTTTTCCTTTCACAACCTTTGCCATTTCATGATGCACATGGGTTTTTATTCTTCCCTGTTTATCTGCCTGTTGTGGACTTACTTAAAAGAAATGACTAAGGTTGCTGTATCTGGGAATATAGTAACAGTCTCATTACAGTAAGGTCTGACTTCTGATTATCAAAATCCATTTGTAGGTACGCACTATGGCAAGAGATTTGTATGATGATCATTTTAAAGCTGTTGAAAGTATGCCTCGAGGAGTAGTTGTAACACTAAGGAACATAGCAACACAGTTAGAGTCTGCATGGGAACTTCATGCAAACAGGCAGGTAAGTGTATCTCCATTATTTTTAATGTGTGACATCAGTGGAAATCAGATAATGTTCAGACTAGCCTGTCATGATGTGAAGAAGAGTCATAGCATGTCTGTGATGTGGGGAGTTTTAATGCATGTATTACCTAGTTAGGTACGTTCCTAGGACATGATTTTTCAACTGAAGCAAGTGGACAGATTACTTGGTTTCATGATAATGATCTTTTTGTCTTTCAGTGCATTGAGGGAGAAAATACTTGGAGAGATTTAATGAAGACTGCTCTGGAAAACTTAATTGTACTGTTGAAGGATGAGAATACTATTTCTCCATATGAAATGTGCAGTAGTGGCTTAGTTCAATCGCTGCTGACAGTTTTAAACAATGTGAGTTTATAGACATAAGTATTTAAAGAAAAACTTCTTAACAAAATGAAGTTAAGATATGT
This sequence comes from Ploceus nigricollis, assembly GCA_013399945.1. Taxonomy (NCBI): domain Eukaryota; kingdom Metazoa; phylum Chordata; class Aves; order Passeriformes; family Ploceidae; genus Ploceus; species Ploceus nigricollis. The sequence goes on along the minus strand of VXBC01001724.1, from coordinate 833,033 downwards.
GCTGTAGTATAAAAGATCGGTTATAAATCTGTCTTTTTCCAGCCTTGGTGAAAATTTGGCAGACTTGCTGCAGTTACTGGTCTACCTATTGAAAATAAGCTATCATAATAGATGACTAGTTTGAATGAAAATAAATCAACTGTTCAGGTCTAGTGGCTGGTGATTAGCTTTTCACATAAAATTGGGATTTCAATGAGACTACATAGATGTCTTTGCCTGTATGTAACTTGGTTTTTTTTCCCTCCTAGAACGTTGATTTGGATGTGAAACAAGACTGTAGTCAGCTGGTAGAGAGGATAAATGTTTTCAAAACAGCATTCAGCGAAAATGAGGATGATGAAAGGTAAAAATAATACCGAACCAGGAAAACCCCTTTGAAATTGTGAAGCAGTATGGTATGTTTAAAATAATTTAAAGGAAAAAGTACCTGTTCTTTCCATTTCAATGGAATAGAAAATTGATCTTAAAAGACAGCATCTAATATTGAAGTAGCAATGGAAAGTTTTTATCTCTAAGAGTCAACCTATAGAACATGTATTGACAAAATAAAGGTGACTTGTTCATCACTGTGCAGATTAGTATCTTTCTTACTGTGCTGTAGCCATGTGACTAGAACAGATAACGTCAGTAGAAATAGCATGCCGAGATAGTTTCCTCAGCTGGATCCTGTTTTCTGAGATAATGTAGAATTTTTTTTCTTTGTTTTGTTTTGTGGTAACATAATACCTTCTCTTTCACAGTCGTCCAGCAGTTGCATTAATTCGGAAATTGATAGCAGTGTTAGAATCTATTGAACGTCTACCTCTCCATTTGTATGATACACCAGGGTCTACATATAATCTTCAGGTAAATGTACAGTGATAACATATTACACTGAGTCATGCACAACTGAAGGTTATATGTTGCACAGCTTGTCTGCAAGAATCACATTCTTGTAGATGTGGGTAGAATTAGGTAAAGAACAACCAAATTTTGGCATCTGTTTCCTCTAAGGCTGAAATGCATGACTGTTCCTCTACTGTCACTTAAACACTGTGAGGTAAAAGTAAATTTTGATTGAAGAGATAATATGTTCTTTCTTTTGTCTTCAAGTATTGTCTTTATGTGTGAACATGCCCTCCAGTTAAAGGGCATGTTACTGCAATTACAAGACAATTATTAGTAAGAACAGGGGATACGCTTTAAAGGGCTCTGTGTCCAATTGGTAATGCAAGATGCCTCCAGGCTCAGCAGCTTGTTTTACAGGAAACTTGGCAGTTTGGCTAAAAATATTACTTGTTTTTTCCCAGTTTGCGTGGAGTCTTAATTTTTTCTATTTGAAAGCACAGTTCAGGGTTTTGCAACATGGGTAGGGAAGTATAAATATTTCTGTTTCCATGTTAAGTGTCTAGGAAATAGTTGCAAAAAGTTGCAAAACCATTGTTGCTGTTCAATATTTTTGAAAATAGTTTTCAGTTTCTATATTATTGTATTTGCTAGTCAGCAAATAAAAGCTATGAAGGCATAGGAAAAGAGAGAAAATGTTAGTTGAGTGTGTAATTGAATTACACATTGTCATAGTAAAGAATTGTTTGGTTAATTGAAAAAAAAGTAGTACTAGGAAATTACTTTTTAAAACATTTCATTAGAATATAGTGCTTCAGTTAGAGCAACAAAGATACTTGATAGGCCACTAGAACGATTGTAGTGAAATACACTGTTTTTGTTAGGATTCCAAAACCTAAACAGGAAAGCCTATATTAATGCTTAGCTGTTCTTTCAGATACTGACAAGGCGCTTGAGGTTTCGTTTGGAACGTGCCTCGGGAGAGACGTCTTTAATAGATCGAACTGGTAGAATGCTCAAGATGGAGCCATTGGCAACTGTTGAATCTCTAGAACAGTATCTCCTGAAAATGGTGAGCTGCATACCACACACAGAGTTCACAGGGAGTAGTTATATTCTGCTTCTTTAATATTTGATTTGTTTTCTTTCATATGTAGGTAGCAAAGCAGTGGTACGACTTTGATAGGGCTTCATTTGTTTTTGTACGAAAACTACGAGAAGGTCAGACATTTGTGTTTAGGCATCAACATGATTTTGATGAAAATGGAATTATTTACTGGATTGGAACAAATGCAAAGTGAGTTTTTCAAAGCTAAATATTTTAAAGTCAGACACAATAAACTATAATCCATGTGGCAGGATGGGGACAAAGAATTCATAATGAAATGAAATCTGTTATTTTCTTAGAAGTGGGAAGTATCTTTTAATAAATAGAATTACATTTCTTTTCGATCTGCTTAAATAATAGAAAAATATTAATCACTTGGGTTGAGAATTTGTTTGTATGCTTCCCTAAGAAGATGGAGTGGGGAAGCTTGGGTCTTTGTTTTTGCTTGCCATGGCTCTGTTTTGTTTTTGTTGGTTTGGGTTTGGTTTTTTTTTTTTGCTACAGTGTTTTAAAAAACACAAACAAACAAAGTGATGTTTGGAACATATCTAAAGTTGTCTAATTATCTAAAATGGATAATTTTGGTGTGTGATAAACTCAGCTGTTATATGCAATTTACAGTAAACGTCAAATGTTGCTCAAACTAGTTTTTTAATTTAAGTAATAATTGAACAGTATATTTCTCTTTTTAAATACAGAACTGCTTATGAGTGGGTAAATCCAGCAGCCTATGGATTAGTAGTAGTTACATCCTCAGAAGGAAGAAATCTGCCTTATGGTCGTTTAGAAGACATCCTGAGCCGTGACAGTTCAGCTCTCAATTGTCACACAAATGATGATAAGAATGCTTGGTTTGCCATAGATCTTGGCCTTTGGGTTATACCATCGGCCTACACATTACGCCATGCTCGAGGTTACGGACGATCTGCTCTCAGAAATTGGGTTTTCCAGGTATCTAAGGATGGACAGAACTGGACTACTTTGTATACTCATGTTGATGACTGTAGTCTCAATGAACCAGGGTATGTCTGTATTTTATCACTTTTCATAAAACTGAGTGCAGTTAAAAGTGTACTTGACTGTAGACTATTTTAATGTGTACTGTGTTTGTAATAATGTATCTATCTAAAGAAGTGGTAAGTGATACAAATTATCAAGGATGGGCTGGAGAATAAGTGATTCTTAGGTTTTCTGTGTGGTTCACCTAATGGTATTTGTGCTTTTCCATCACTGCAAATTTTGCGTTTTGTTTTTTAACAAAACCATAACACCAGCACTCATCTGATGTATGCCCTTGTGTTAATAGGTTTATATGTCTTGTAATATGCCAATGTGATCGGTGTTATGGTTTTGTTCGCTTTGGTACGAATGTTTTTTGGTTTTGCCTTTTTTTTTATTCCTGTTACCTACCAACACCCCTTTCTAATAAACTTAAAGGTCTACAGCAACGTGGCCTTTAGATCCTCCAAAAGATGAGAAGCAAGGTTGGAGACATGTTAGAATAAAACAGATGGGAAAGAATGCCAGTGGGCAAACACACTACCTCTCCCTGTCTGGATTTGAACTTTATGGCACTGTGAATGGAGTATGTGAAGATCAGCTGGGTAAGAGAGAGAACACATATATTTTACTTGCTCTTTTAAAATGCTAATGAGCATACTTTATAAAAACCAGTGTGAAAAAGGAGGTTAACTTTTGCAGTTGAACTTGCTTAGAAATAAGCTCAAAATTATTCCCCATTCAGTACTTTCAAGTATTTTCAATTTACATTTCTTCTAGGAAAAGCTGCTAAAGAAGCTGAAGCAAATCTGAGAAGGCAGCGACGTCTGGTCCGTTCTCAGGTGTTAAAATACATGGTTCCAGGAGCTCGTGTAATCAGAGGAATTGATTGGAAATGGAGAGATCAGGATGGAAGCCCACAGGGTGAAGGCACTGTTACAGGAGAACTGCATAATGGTGAGCATGAATTGCCTGAATTTATGTTGTTGAATCATGTCTGTTGCATGAGTACATCATGCAGAATGGTTGGCATTAAAGTACTTCCTTTGTAATGCCTTGATAAAGCTGATAAAAGTTTAAATACATTGTGGGGAAGAAGCTTAAAATACTACAGCTGTTGGGGTCCATTTGTGAAATTCCATTTTTCAATTTCCACTGAAAAAAATTCTTGCTGTAAATGAAACTTTTATACAGTTTTGGTTAATTAAAATATTAAACTGTTACTCAAATATGAAACTGTTATTTAGACATCTGTTACAAACTATATGAAGGTGAGTGATGCAAACTGATAAGTTAAGCTTTGGGCCTGCAAAATCTGTAATTACCTTCCTCATTTCTTCTAGCTGAGCATTTGCAATATTTTTCTTGACTTTTGTTATATCCTGTACCTTTCCTACCTTGCAAGCTTCTTTGGGATCAATTTTTTGTTTTTGAATTAAAGCATGACAATTTATTAACTTAAGGAGCAAAATAAAAACCTGCAACAGCCAGGGAAGTCAGTACTCAGAAAGTTAAGTTATTGAAGAGGCTTCAGGAGAGGTGGTGATCTTGTCAGCTGAACATGCTTTCCACCATTTCCCTTCTCTTCCCCCTATTTTGAGGTATATAAGGCTTGCCTTGTTTCTGAAGCACCTTCAGCTACTTTTAGGTTCATTTTTAGCTAGACTTGAGAGTTTCTTCTAGTTAGTTGAGTTGTCAGCTCTCAAACATGGAGGAATCTCCAAAGTACAATTCCTTAAAATAATTTGAAACTGAACTTTATTTAAGCTGTTCAGTACAGCTTGTGGGGAAGTCTTCCATCATCCATATATTTTTCTTATCAGATGCAACAGTATCCATAGCTACGTTATAACTTTGAAGACTTCAGGTATTATTGGTGAGAGTATTCTACCAAAGCAGTGATTTTGTTCCTGTATTCCAGTAAAACTTCCCCATTTAACCATAGGTAAAATTGAGGTTTGTTTATCAAATGGTGATGCCAACTCATCTCATTCCTGTCACAGCGTTTTTTCATATAGAATTTTGAAAATAGCGTCTAATTTACTTTTTTTGGTTGTTGTTCACAAGTGTAGACAAATGTTGTTTTACACCTGTAATGATGGAGCAGTACAACTTTGAGTACATAATATGTACTTAAAATTGTTCAGATTTAAAACTGCTTTTAATTAATAATTTAGGGAAAGGAACTATACAAAACAAAACCAGTTATTTAGGTATGCTTTGAAAAAATACCTAGTTCAGATATTCTTAAAGGGGAGAAATTATACTGTTGAACTACAGTATGGAGCTTTTTTTGTGTTTGATAAAAAAGGCAAATCATGGAAGAAAAAAAATTCAGATTAGCTTCACAACTTTAGCCTTCAAAGGTTTAGTGACATGAAGCTACTCAACTATAGCTCATGAAGAAGGAATAAAATCATATGAGAATAACATCATCTAAACTTGCTCATTTGGGGATGAAAAGTCTACTTATCATATCTGAAAACTTTATCTTTTTTAGGTACTTTTCCTCCAGAGTGATATTTGTAAATAGCAAATTGCCTGTGATCATGTGTTTCGGTCTAGGAGTGGTGATTTTTGAATACTTAAAAGCTGAAGGTGTACGTGACAGTAATAAAAAGAATATTTTATTTGCTATTAGCTCTTTCCTCTTTTAATAAAGAAAAATGTATGTGTATCTGGACCTGATATTTGTTTTGACTTTGAGATTGGAGAAGATAACTAAGCTTTAGAGATTTCATTTTTGGATGAAATGTGTTTCAATTAAAGTAGTTACACCAATATCTGTTGCAGTAAAGATACAGTGAGAAATATTAGAAGGAATTTCTTAGGTGGCTCATAGATTGTGGTACATATTTAGACAAGTAAAAAGAAATCATTTTGCCCCCATTTCTGTCCTATTTAGCTAAATTTTACCCTCATTATTGCAGTTTATTATATTTAGCTGTTAAAAATGTTGCTACTCAAAATAATAATTTAATAAAGGAACTTAAGAGTAGCATCTCTTTGGAGTTTTGTTCTTGTCCCAGGATAGTTTTTTCCTATGAAACATATTCTCTTTGCAACCCTGAAATTGATGTAGCCCTTACCTGATTGATGAGTAAGGAATGTTTGAGTATGTGGAACTTAATAAACTAAAAAGCTGTGTATCTATAAATTAGTTCTTTCAATTTAAGAATAAGAAATCTCAAAATAAGCAGTTTCATGACATGTTGTCTGTTAGATAAATATGCTTATCCACAAGCATCCAACAAAGAAAAATGTTATTTAATGTCCTGTAACAATTACAGCTTCTTGACAGAAGCTAGTAAAGTTACGATACATTTTAATATAACTTTTTGTTATTAGAGAATCCAATTTTGATAGATGGTAATAAAATTTTGAGAGATTCTAGTAGGTCAGGTCCCTTCCTGAAGAAAACTTTATTTTTGGCTGGATTCTGTGACCCTGAAGATTAAGGCGGCAAGAATGAACAGCCTCTAAATTGTTCTAAATTACAAAATACTAAATTGTTTAGATTTAAGGACGTCCTTTTTAATTGGTGTTAAGGGTTACTTAGTGATTTCATTGATTCAGACATACAGTCCTTATGAGAAGCTGATCCCACATTGTGGAGCTACTGTCTGACACGCCTCCTGTCTGCTTTCTGCTGGATCTCACAAACTCCTGTCCCTTTCCAGGCTGGATTGATGTCACCTGGGATGCTGGTGGCTCTAACTCTTACCGTATGGGCGCAGAAGGAAAGTTTGACCTCAAGCTTGCACCAGGGTACGACCCTGATTCAGCGGCATCACCCAAACCTGTTTCATCCACTGTTTCAGGCACAACGCAGTCATGGAGCAGCTTGGTGAAAAACAACTGTCCAGACAAGACGACTGCTGCTGCAGGCTCCTCAAGTAGAAAAGGAAGCAGCAGTTCTGTGTGTAGCGTGGCAAGTAGCAGCGACATCAGCTTGGGTTCGACCAAAATGGAGCGGAGATCAGAAAGTGTATTGGAACAAAATATAGTTTCAGGCACTGACGTCCATGAACCAATTGTTGTTCTGTCTTCTGCTGACAGTGTGCCTCAGGCTGACATAGGGTCATCTTCCAGTGCGAGCACCAGCACCTTAACAGCGGACATGGGAAATGAAAATGCAGAGAGGAAGTTAGGTCCTGATAACTCCATACGTACTCCTGGGGAGTCCAGTGCTATATCCATGGGAATTGTTAGTGTAAGCTCTCCTGATGTGAGTTCAGTCTCTGAACTGACTAATAAAGAAGCAGCTTCCCAACGACCCCTAAGCTCTTCAGCGAGTAACAGACTCTCAGTCAGTTCTTTGTTGGCTGCTGGGGCACCCATGAGCTCCAGCGCAAGTGTTCCGAACTTATCATCTCGAGAAACTTCCAGCCTGGAGTCCTTTGTACGAAGAGTGGCAAACATAGCACGTACCAATGCCACAAACAACATGAATTTAAGCCGGAGTAGCAGTGATAACAATACTAATACTTTGGGAAGAAATGTTGTGAGTACTGCAAGTAAGTAAGCTATTTTTATTTTTAGTTGAGGATTTTGTTATCTCTTTGGCTTTCGTTACACTTGAGTTTCGATTATGTTGGCTTAATAGAGAAATGTACTTAGAGCAGCTTTGACCTTATGTGGGCCTGTAGAACTCGTGAAGGACTCACAGAGTTCCTGTCAGCTGAAAAGTGTTCCATTGCCCTGTAATGTCAGATCACAGGTACCCATCAAACAGAGAGATTTGAAATTGATGATTGAAATGGATGTTGATTATATGTTTAAGGAGAAAGTAGGGATTAGACCAAGAGAATGGAAATCTAGCAACAGTAGCTAATGTCAGGTACTTAGGCTTTCTGATCTGTGTAGATTTTGCATATTTCTGTTATTTTTCCATTTTCCTCAGGAAGGGCAGTTTGTGCATATTGTGAAGTGTCTGAGCGTAGGAGCTAAGAACAAAGTATGAAGGAAAAAGAACTACAGTATAATGAAATGTTAGCAGATTCCTGATTTTGTCAAGCTGCATAACATAATGTACTCTAATACTGAGTGTGTTTTCTAGAGATGGTATGTATGGTCATTAAGGCTTAGATTTGGTGAACTGTTCAGGCATATTAAATGTAAGGAAGTTCGTAGTTAACAGTGTTTTAAATGACATTATGTACATGCTTCAACATTTGCAAGTTCTTAGCGTATATGTAGGAGCAAGGTATTAACAAGGTAAGTTGTAATCCTGCTCGTTGTGAGTTCACTATTTTTGAGCATGCTCCCATCAGAGTTGTTACTTGTTTGGTATTTTGTTCTCTGATGGTGATGGTACTTTAAACAGAGAACTGCATTTCATGGGGTAGGCAAGTTAGAAAAAGTGAAATTACCCAAGCTAGAAAAAGCATAAATTTCTTATTAGGCTTTCATGCTTGTCATGATTGTCAGTGAAGCTGGTGAAGGGTCTGGAGCAGCTATGGGGTGTTTAGCCTGGAGAAAAGATGCTCAGGAGAGATATTATTGTTCTCTGCAACTACCTGAAAGGAGGTGTAGTGAGGTGGGAGCAGCCTCTTTTCACAGGTAGGAAGTTACAGGGGAGGTTTAGATTAGATAATAGGAAAAATTTCTTTATTGAAAGGGTGGTCAAGCACTGGAATGGGTAGCTCAGGGAAGTGGATTCACCATCCCTAAAAGTGTTCAGAAGTTGTGTAGAAGTGGCACATGGGAACATGGTTTAGCAGTGAATATGGCAGTGCGGGGCTAACATCTGAACTTAGTCTTTGAGGTCTCTTCCAACCTTAACAATTCTATGGCTCTATACTTCCTTATTTAGAAATGTGGTGCTTTGCTTTTAGCATTTTAAAATATTTTTAAATAATTGAATGCTTTCTTTTTTTGATGGGGAGATTTTTTTTAGTGTTTCCTTACATTTGTATTGAGATACTGGGGATGGGGGCCAAGTCTTTTGCAACTTCCAATAAAAAACTAAGTAAGATACTCAAAGAAGGCTTTCCAGTAATTGATCCTCTTATAGACAGATAGAGTGGCTCTGATTCTGAAGTAGTTTTTTTGTATTGAGGGGAGAGAAGAGAGACCACCTTTGAAAAACATGGTAAAATAGTTCAACAGCATATTTAAAATTTCATGAATGTTTGATACTATACACTGCAAAAGTTAGAAATACGAATGGGGCAACTTAAAAATTTTATTCTGTGCTAAAAATAGTCATACTTTATATTATCCTTCATGTAGGAATTATTTTGGTGTATGCTTTTTATATGATTAGAAATTGTAAATGGTAGCTCATGTTCCTAAAAGAGATCAGATACTGAATTTGAGCAATCTCACCAGAGTGCAATTAGAGCACTGTAAAAAGCTTGATTTGTTAAAAATATTTTTTTAAATTTTTTTTTGGTTTTTTAGCCTGTTCAGGTTAAAAAAACCCAGCCAACCAAACTAAAGACCAACCAAACCAAACAAAAAAACCCCATCATCAAACAAACCACCCACAGCAACCCAATACCCCAAAAATCAAGACTGAAATCATCGTCAGTGAAATAAGTCTTTCTGGACTTTCTGTGCTGGTTGCATTGAAAACATCAGTATTTGCCAGAAGCTAAGTGGTGTCTAGAGTAGCCAATTTCCATTTGCTCTTGAATTCAGAGCAAACAAAATGCTGATGCTTAATGGCTTTTTCTGTTTACTGTAACAGCAAAGACTTTGCTGTTGTTAATTAGAATTAGTAGAGGGTGAAAGATGTGAATACTGAACAACTTATTTTCAAGCTCTTGAACAGCAAAAGAAAAACTCTTTGGTTCTTCTTTTCCATGCTTTCATAGAGAAGAACATAAGCTTATTAACAACCCTAAATTTAAAATTTGCACTTTCCCTCATCGTTGTACTATTATTTCACAGTCCTCCTGCATTGTTATATTTTTGTTTGCAAAATCTTAGCTATGTTCTTAAGGGGCAGGGATGTATGTAGTAACTGTATGTAACAGAGAAGGAGAGCAGAGATAGTAACTTTTTTTTTTGTCCCCCCACAAAAAGCTACCAAATTCACTTAGGGGAAGAAGCTTTGTTATATCCTTCTTCTAGGATAGTAATGTTTGCAAACTTTGGTAATAATAATATGAAATGCAGAGGTGTTTTTGTTTTTTTGGTTTTTTTTTAAGAAAGCAATTTCTCAGTTTACATAAGTGGCAATAATGAAACTTCTTCTTTTAAAACTGAAGAACTTGCATTTGATAAAGTTCAGAAAAAGTAAATTGAAAAACCTAAGGCTTAAAATCTTAGTATCGGTGACTCCTCAACTTTTTTTCTCCAAACTTGTGGTTAATCTCCTTGATTAAAGATAAGCATGTGCAAACATGGTTTGCAGACTGGGATATGAATGTGTAGTTGCACATAGGTATAACTTAGATACACTATCTGAAGTTATTTCTGTTGAGTCTACAGTGAATTCAGGTTTTTTTCAGTTGTTCACTAAAATGCATTTACTGTTTTATTTGAATGTACAGTAAGGTAGCTTTTTAGTTGTTGCTTGCTTATTCTGAAAATTATAAATCATCTAACATAAGTCATATGTTTCACAGTACTGTCAGTTCAGGTGTGTTGACTGTGATGAACATATATTTTAGTAGTTGTTTGAAAACTAACAAGTCAGAGCTAATTTAAGAACCTTAGAAAAATGCACAATAATCACAAGTTTCACATTTGTTTTAATATGTTCTATTTCTAATTCACTTTTATATAATTAACTTGTTTGCGCTATATAATACTGTAAGTTAGATGTTAAATTTCATTTTAGGCTTAAAGACAGATCACAATGTTGGAGTAACAGATTTCAGAAATTCTTTACATATATTGAAAATGAAATTAAGTAATTTCAGATTTATAGTGGGATTTTGGGGATTTATTTAATAAAATTATTTATTTTAAATGTTTGCAAGGGAATAAGCCCAGAAGTGGGCATCTATGTTGTAAGGTGCACTTTTGCATTGGGAAACCCTTCCCCTCTATAGTCTGTTGTTCTTTATTATAAAATAACACACTGTAATTTTTCAACCCCAAATATATTTTTCAACACAAGAGTCATGCATGTAAATTGTACTCTTCAATTCATCAAATCATTTATTTTATCTTACCATATCTTTATCTATAGCTTCTCCTCTTATGGGTGCCCAAAGTTTTCCTAATCTGACTACAACTGGTACCACATCAACAGTGACCATGTCTACATCCAGTGTTACTAGCAGCAGCAATGTAGCTACAGCAACTACAGTTTTATCTGTTGGTCAGTCGCTTAGTAATACTCTAACTACTAGCCTAACATCAACATCTAGTGAGAGCGATACAGGGCAGGAAGCAGAATATTCTTTATATGGTAAGTTTCATTTTTAAATGAACATAAGCATTAGACTTCCCATTAATGACTTCTCCTTTTATCCCATTGTTATGTTTTTCTCATATAGTAGTTTATTTACTGAAAAGTATTTGAAAGTTGAGCTGTTTGTATGTTACTAGTTCTGTAAGGCAGTAAGTAAAATAATATTAATGTATTAGTATTTCCTTATGTTTTCCAATCTTTATTTTCAGCAGTTTCTGTCCCATATTACTATTATTTATGGTATAGTTTATCTAAGCACTTGAATATTTTCCCTCATCAAGTTTAGTTCCTAATGTAATTTGCATATGTACTTCTAATTACAATCGAAACGTTACTTTTTGTTGTGTAGGCATGCTACATGCAAAGTCTCATGTACCTTGTATTACTCTGAAAAGTATCCGCCATTGTACCCTTAAAATAGCTTCCAGGTATCTCAATACTTTAATAGTAATTTCAAAAAATTGGAAAAAACCACAAAAATTGGCAGGAGGAATGAAATTACATGATTTGACAAACGGATCCAGAGTTGTGTGTATGCTGTACGCTAGAAACAGACTTCAGGACAGAGGTTACTTGAGGCATATGAATACAGTGAAATAAGGTTTAGATAATTTGGACAGTAATACGTAGGAATCAAGCTGATAAAATGAAGTCAAGAAAAACTTGGGTTGGATATCGGAAAATACTTCCTAAATGTAAAGTTTATTGATTTGTGAGATATTCTTGAAAGAAAGATACTTTATTTAAAATATTGTTGGATTAAGATTGTGTTCTATTTTGTTGCCTATTGAAATTGCTTGAAAAATTTCTGGTCATTTCAATAGTATTGGAATTGAACCACTTGGAGACAGTTGATTAATATATCTGCATATACTATTTCTCTTTACTCTTTTAATTAAGTCTAATTTGATACTTTGATTGGGTGACACGTCTTAAAATATATCACCAACAACTGAGCAAGTAGAATGCATTCACGAATCTGTAGAGGTGATAGCAACAATAGGAAAGGTGTTTGGGTGGTATAGATGGTTTCTGTGTGCATAGAAAAATGTAAAAGTTCAAAGCTTTATCCCAGTCCACTTGGATTGCTGTGAACTTCTTTTCTTTTTTTCGGAAGGTTATTTTTTAAATCTCAGTGAGTAAAATGGAACTTTGCCTTCAACTTCTTGTTACACTAATTAATTAGCAATTGAATCTTTAAAATATTACTCTTAAATGCTTATCTTATATGTCCTTTACATTCTAAGTTAAGGTCTAAACCACATGTTTTTAGTGGAAATTACATCACTCACCTGTTTTTAAATTATTGAGACATAGAAACAGACAATATGCATTTGTACACCATTTTCTGGTGATCCTTTGTAATCTCCTGTAAGTATAATTATAAAATGTTATAATCAAATGAGGAACAGATCACTCTTGGGGATCACTATTAATTGTACCAATAGTAAGTGCTTCTGTAGTTACGCTGTTGACTAGATCCATTGACTTTTTAACAGGTGTAAAGCTTTTATCACAGCTTTCATTCCTGTTATGCAATAAACAATGTTTTTCTGATTTAAGTGAGATTTGTTTTATCACTCTTCCCAATGCTTCTGTTCTTTATTTTTAAAATTCTGCTTTAAAAGTTATTCTCATCTTTTGTTCTGTATGTAAATATATATGCATGTGTTATAGATTTTCTTGATAGCTGCCGAGCTAGTACTCTGTTGGCAGAGTTAGATGATGATGAGGATCTACCTGAACCAGATGAAGAAGATGATGAAAATGAAGACGATAACCAAGAAGATCAAGAATATGAAGAAGTTATGGTATGGTATAGTTAGCATCAATGGTATCTTAATTGACTAATAGGTGCTTTAAAAATCCAGAGATTTTACTAGCAATAGGAAGTCCTAGTTACAATATCTCCATTAGTTAAAACGAATTTATTTAGATTCATTTAGTTTCTTGCATATGGTCAAAACCACAAGAAAAGTGTTTTTAAACACTAATATACCCAAGACCTTACAGGTCAGAATTAATGTCTTAAACCATGCTGGGAACAGGTTGACAGACAGTAGAAATGATGGATCACTAGTTCACAGGCTGATGAAATGGTATAACTGTGAATATGTAATGCACGCTGCTGCATTTTGTAACGATTCAGTTCTGGTATGTGTTTAACTGTAGGCTTGTATGAAGCAAGAGTTTGCCAGAGAAAAATCTCTCTTCTCAAGAATACCCCCAAAATCCCAACAAAAAAAAACAGTGGGATGGGGGCTAGACAAAACTCAGCATGGTAATTCTCATGGTTCTTGCCTAGACTATCAGGAGTTCTGGCTTTTCATTTGGTTGTTCTTTACTGGTATGAATAGTGCTTGGTCTTCTACTATCACTGAAGTGATCAGAATGAATATTGCGAAATCTAAGATGAAAAATAGAAGGTTTCACTAATGCTAATTTAATATTTTACAGAATAAATATAAATGTTGTTTTATGGAATTATAGAAACTTCATCTTGTAATTAATATGCAAATATTTATTTCATTTGAACCAAAATATGTAGCATTTTAACTTACTGTGTTTATGGTTTTAATAGAAACTCAGGTATATGACTAAACATCTTGTTGTTTCACCTTCTGCGCAAAGATACAAAGTTAGGAAAAAAACGAAGCCAGTACAACTTAAATGGATCTACAATGCAAACAGCAACTTTAGTTTGTAGAATGTTGACCAGTTTGAAAAAATTATTGAATGGAGTTACTATTGTTGTTCATGGGAAGTAGCAGAAATAGCTAAAATAGATTTTGCATTAGATTACACAGCAAGAAGCAGGTCTGGAAAAGAAAATTTTCCTTTCTTGGGTTCCAGTACTATTCCCTCTGATGTACCATGCAATTCTTCTCAATGAGAAGTTGAACAGATTAAAAGCTTGTTGTAGAAAACTCATAACCAATTAATACTTGTTAAGGCTTATTGAAAATTAGATTTTTCCCCGCCAAAATAGTTCTAGTATTTTGATACTTGATTTAATCTCTGGATAAAATGTGTATACATTATATATCAGTGTATATATGTACACTTTGGAAAAAAGTGCTTCTTGTTTTCAAAAAAATAAGTATGTTTATTTTGGCATCACTGGATATATTTGAACCTCTGGTATTGCAAAGTTTGTGGAATGCACAAAACATTGACACCAAGTTTGCTGGTTTACAGTACTCTGTATTTTCCTATGTTCTGGTGCTTCGCGGAAAGTTTAATTCTTTCCAGAAACTATAAATATACTTGTGCCAGCTTTGATTTATTTTATCTTGATTTTATAGAGAAAATTAATATAATGAAGACATAGTGAAATAATGGAACAGGTAAAGTTGACAAAAGCCACAGTGGGTCATCTGGTCCAGCCTCCCTGCTCAATCGGGGTCATCCTAGAGCACATGGCACAGCATTGTGTCTTGATGGTTCTTGAATATCTCCAGGTTGACACACAACCTGTCTCAGTGTGTGTTTACTCACGCAGTAAAGTTCTTCATGTTCAGGTGGAACTTCTGTGCTTCAGTCTCTGTCTCCTGTCCTATTGCTTGGCACCGCTGAGAAGAGCCTGGATCCATCTTTTTGACACTGTCTCATCAGATACTGACAGACATTGATGAGGTCCCCTCTCATTTGCCTGTTCTTGAGGCTGAACGGGTCCAGCTCCCCCAGGCTTTCCTCATAAGAGAGATGCTCCAGTCCCTTAATCATATTTGTAGCCTCCATGAGGCCTCTCCAGGAGCTTCATGTCTTTCCTGACTGAGGAGCCCAGAACTAGATACAGCACTCCAGATGCAGCCTTACCAGAGCTGAGTAGAGTTGCAGTTTAGTGTGTGACTGCTGTATTCATGAACTCTCAATTTTTTAATCCAATTATTCTCTTTAGCAGAATCAAAAAAACAGCTAGGGTTTTTGGGTTCTTTTTCTGTTTATTTGGTTGGTTTTTTTTTTTTTTTTAATTAGGAAGAAGAGGAGCATGAAACCAAAGGAGGCCGTAGAAGAACATGGGATGGTGATTATGTATTGAAACGACAGTTTTCTGCATTGGTTCCTGCTTTTGACCCAAGGCCTGGTCGTACTAATGTGCAACAGACAACTGACCTAGAAATCCCGCCACCAGGTATGCTGACAAAGTATGTGACGCTTAATCTGGCTTTAGGATGGAGATTCACTGTTAAGTGCCCACTGGATCTGGGGATGCTATCACTGTTAATCAGTACAACATGCTCTTGTGGCTGTGTGGCTTTTCTCTGTTTGAATGAGAGTTTCATCTACCTCTGCAGATCTAAGCATTACTGAGGGAAAAGTAAATTAAGTGCTGTGTAAAATAAACAAATTTTGGAATTTAACTAGGATCATCTCTTACCGTGATAAATAATAAAATCTCTTGATATGTTAAAGATGTGCTAAAGATCCCTGATTCGACATGCAGGGACTTACCTGTGTTAAAGCTACCCAGAATAGATTTGATTGGAGAGGGTGTGCCGAAACAGTGTGCAAAGTTGAGGCAGGGGCAAGGTAATGCAGTGATGGAGCAGTGTGTACGGTCAGCAGCACAGCACATGGTCTTGCTCCTTGGCTCCTTGGCTCCTTAATTCATTCTTGTTCAGCACGGTGGATGTACTCAGTGTTTATTACAGAGAGGAATAAGTGGGTTTTAGCATATGTGGAAATAAGCCACTGCTTATTTTGAAGAACTGAAAGGAAGGTACTGTGTAGGAAAAGAATGCATGTGCTGAATATCTAAGATGTTACCAAGATATAGGGATTAGTAGGGTTTTCAGAAATTCCTTTTAATTTTATTCCCATGAAATTTCCCAAATAAATGGTTCAGTCATAATTTAGTTTATAGTTAGAACTCCATCTCATCTCTTTAGCATGTGTGCAGTAAATCATTACACTTCCTTATTGAACCATGTTATTGACATTTCAGCCACTTTGTCATGCATTATGTATTTTGTGTTAAGGGTTCTCAAATTATTTTTGCAGGTACACCTCATTCAGAACTCTTGGAAGAGGTTGAGTGCATGCCTTCGCCACGTTTAGCACTTACCTTGAAAGTTTCAGGTCTTGGAACAACTCGAGAAGTAGAATTGCCCCTAACAAACTTTCGATCCACCATCTTTTACTATGTACAGAAATTGTTACAGCTTTCCTGTAATGGCAGCGTGAAATCGGACAAACTTAGACGTATTTGGGAGCCAACATACACGTAAGCTCACCAGTTCATTATTCTGTGTAGAGAACACGGTGACTGATTAGGAAATGGATGTTAATTTTTTAACTCCTCCTCTGGAATAAGCAATTCTATAGAATTAGATTTTTTTTTGTGTTTATGTCAGGATGTTATTACTGGTTTTAAAACTACTGCTGTGCCTGCAAAACCAAGGAAAAAAATCATAACCTTTAGAGATCTGCTTGGAAAAATCCCATGGGGTTATAATCCTAGCAAAAAGAGAAGTCCAGGAGAGTTGGTTGATTTTTTTTTTTTCAAGGATCACTTTCTCCAGACTTAAGAACAGTGCATCCCAATATGTAGGAAGTCAGTCAGTAGGAGGCCTGTGTGGATTAACAAAGAAGCATGAAAGGGAAGCATGCAAGGAGTGGAAGAAGGGTCAGGTGATCTAGGAGGAATCCTAGTTGTCCCAACTTGAAGGCAGAGCATTAGGAAAACCAGAGCACATCTGGAGTTGAATCTCGTGATATGTGAATGGCAAAAGGTTAGTGAACACTTACATACTGTAAGTCCATGGGACTCAATGGAATGTACCCGTGGGAGCTGGCCATTCTCTGTTATCTTTGGAGTGTCATGAGGGTTGGGAGATACTTCTGAGGACCAGAGAAAATGAAGTGTCATTCCTGCCTCCCACAAAGGCAGGAAAGATCTAGGGAACTACAAATTGGTCACTCTTTCATCCCTGGAAAGGTGATGGAGATAGTCCTGGAAACAATTTTCAAATATGGAGGATAAGAAGGTGATTGGAAGTAGGTGGCATGGATTTATGAAGAGAAAATCATGCTTAACCGGCCTTACAGCCTTCTACTATAGGCCTAGCTCAGTGGATGAGAAGAAAGCAGCAGATGTTATTTTCCTCAACTTTTGGAAGGCTTTCAACACTTTCTCTCTCAGTGACAAACTTAGAAAGCATGGACTAGATAGTGTCTGAAAAATGCCTGAACTGCTGAGCTCAGGTGGTTGCGGTCCTTGGTGTAAAGGCCAGCTGGTGTATCCCAAGGGTTGATATGAGTCCAGGACTGTTTAAACATCTACATTAGTGGACTGTATGATGGGACAGAGCAGACCCTTAGCTTCCAGGCAAAACAAAACTGGGGAGGAGTTGCTGTTGGATCAGATGGTTGTGCTGCCATTCTAAGAGACCTCGTCACGCTGGAGAAATGGGGAGACAGGAGCTTTGTGACATTTCACAAAGAGAGATGTAAAGTCTGTCAGCTGGGGAAAAGTAACTCTGTGTGTGCTGGTTCAGGCTGGAGGCCAGCTGGCTGGAAAGGAGGTTGGTGAAAAAGGCCCTGAGGGTCTGGGTGGTCATAAAGTTAAACATGAGCCAGCTGTGGACCCCTCTAGCAAAGAAGATCAGTAGCACCCTAGGCTGCATTAGGAGGGTTGAGTGAGGTGATCATCCCCATCTGCTTTGCCCTGGTGAGATACACCTGCAGTGCTATGTCCCAGTTCAGGGCTCCTCAGTACCAGAGAGACATGGACACTGGATTGAGTCTAGCAAGGGGCTGCTAGGATGATTAAAAGGCTGATTGCTTCTGTCATACAAAGAAGAATCTGAGAGATCTGTGTCTGTCTAGCCTGGAAGAAAAAGGACTTGTGGGCTCTTACTGATGTGTATGAATACCTGATGGAGGACATAGGGAAGCCAGACTGTGGACTTTCCTTTGTTGCGACATGAAAGGACAAGAAGAAAAAAGGGCTCAAACTGAAATACAGGAAATTCTATTTAAACATGATATTTTAGGGCCCTTCCTACCTCAGTTATTTTCTCAATGTTAATTTGACCTTACTAACTTTATGGTAATAGACAGAAATTTTAAGACTATATGATGGGGAGTGTTTTCCGTTTACCATCCTAATCAATGTAACTTGTGTCGTACTAGAAGAATGATGTATATGGAAGCGACAACTGCAGTAAGGAGAGGTGCAGTATTTTTAAATGTAGTTCAGATTTCATTGGTGCTTTTGTGTTGCACCTATTTTCTGAGTTGTCTTCTGTCAAAAATTTTATGTTTGAACAGTTTGAAAACAAACTGTTTTCTAGTAAGTAAACATGAAATATAGTTGTAAATGTCTGTGTCTTCTAAGTTAATGCACAGCAGGCTTCCCTAGGACTTTAAAATTTTAAAGAGTTGGTACATGTGTAGTAAAAAATCTAAAGTTGATTTGAGAAATTGGGACAATGAAGGTTGTTTGATTACTCAAGTCTTGCTTAAAGAAGCATAAATAATTTGCAAGATAAATACCAACATCATGAAAACAGAGCTTGAGAAATTTGCTTCCTCAGGGTATCTCAGATGTTCTGTGCAGCAAAGAGCAGCTGCTGTTGCTGTTTTACATTACATTATCTAAATGTCACTAATACTTAACAAGTCAATGTATAACCTCAGAATTTAGAGGATGTGCTATGAGTATGAAGTATTAATTCATTATTTTGATGTCTAGAATCATGTACAGAGAAATGAAGGATTCTGATAAAGAGAAAGAAAGTGGAAAAATGGTAAGACCTACTTCTGTGCCTTTATGTTTTGTGGCTGTTTTAATAAAAGCAAAAGAAATATTGTTGCAGTGTTTGAAATGCTACATTAAAAAAAACTAACAGTTTTCAATTACTTGAAGAATATTAGTGAGTATATTTGTAAATGCATGCTCCTTTAAAAAAAGACATTATATATTGCATGTGAAATCTTAAAGACTTTACAATCAGGAAAAACCAACATTTGGTGGTTCCTGTTGTAGGGTTGCTGGTCAGTAGAGCATGTGGAGCAGTACCTTGGCACTGATGAATTACCAAAGAATGACTTGATAACCTACCTGCAGAAGAATGCAGACTCAGCTTTCCTGCGCCACTGGAAATTAACCGGCACTAATAAAAGTATTAGGAAAAACAGAAATTGTTCCCAGCTCATAGCTGCATACAAGGTATATGTCTGCATCCAAATTTTTTTTATTATGAATGGCTGTGTGCTTTGTTTTGCAGCTTTAAAGATTCTTGTGGAGGGAGAGCCATGGTATTTATAGGGAAGTTGAATGTTCAAAAGCCAGTTTCAAGTTTAGGTTTTGCTGCTCTTGCCTTTTTATTTTAATGTCTTCTGTTAAATGTAGTTGTGTTAAAATGCATTTGAATAATGATTTGCACCATGCACAATTTGATTAAGTGTTAAGGTTGAACACAGTAACTGTTTTGATTTTTTCAAATCAATTTGGAATACAGTCCTAAAGACAGCAACACACACAGTTTTCATTCTTAACCATTCTCTTTTTCACAGGACTTTTGTGAACATGGATCAAAATCTGGATTGAGTCAAGGGGCCATTTCTACTCTTCAAAATTCCGATATCCTTAGTTTGGCCAAGGAACAACCCCAGGCCAAAGCTGGCAGTGGACAAAACTCCTGTGGAGTAGAAGATGTTCTGCAGTTACTTAGAATTTTGTATATAGTTGCCAGTGACCCTTACACAACACGGACTTCTCAAGAAGGTAACTTAGTTAATTGGCAGAGCTTCTGAAATACTTTAATGAAAAGAAATAAAGGAAAACTTTTCTCTTGATTATTTTCAGAAGGAGATGAGCATCCTCAGTTTAACTTTCCACCAGATGAATTCACAAGTAAAAAAATTACTACAAAGATCCTGCAACAGATTGAGGTATTACACTAATACATTATACGCAGTGTATATATGTAGTATTGTTTTTAGGACTCTGTTATTCTCTTCCTTACCTTGACTCTTTGAAATTATTGGGTTTTTGCTATTTTTGATTTTTGAATTGTTTCATACATATTTTCTTCCTTATATTTTGAATGAGTAAATTCTGTAAGAACAGACTAGTCTGAATAAAACAATGCTGTTTGCTTTTGTACAAAGCATACAAAGCTTTTTTACTTGATGTATTTTGATAATGAATAATAATAATAATCATCATCATCATCATCTTTTTTTCTGTACCAGACATCAATGTTAGAATGTAGCATGTGTATGTCTGCCTGATGATAATGTAAAAAAGACAATTGATTATGTTAGGGTTCACAGACATTTTATTACTCATACATTCTACATAAAGCTTTCAAGAATAGCATTTAGAAAACATCCTATTGGTAACATGTTAGTTAGATACATTAAAACGAAAATGGATGGATGATACATTAAAAGGAAAGTACATGGATGGATGATACATTAATAGGAAAAAGGATGCAGAACTACGTTTTCTTCAACAAAGATTAAAGAAGTTTCTCAGCTTAGTTAGCCCTTGTGTGCTTTTTGAGGTTCAGGGTTCTTTTTTTTTACAGTCACATTGTCCTAATTATTTGTTTAAAAAAAGTTTCAATTTTTTTGTGTTCTTTCAAAGATTGTTCTGGCACCATGAACATCCTTGTAGTAATAATTTCTACAATTTTCTAAAGTATAGTTTATTATAATTGTATTTCAGAAGGGACTGTAATAATATTTCAAGGGGATAATTTTCTACCATCAAGTTTCTTTCATGTCTTCTAATATTGAGATGGTAATATCTAATTTCTTTTGGGCAAAACTCAGGAGTAATTTTTTCCAGGTAATTGGGTATTTAGATCTCCCCACAGTGCTTTGAGTAGTGTAAATCCCAGAGATTTTCTACAGCTTTTAGTGTCTGTGTCAAAGCATCCTATGTCTACTCTTAAGTCTTAGGAAGTTTATGAACTTAGAATCAGAGAATATACTGAGTTGGAAGGGATTCATCGGGATCTTCGAGTTCAACTCCTGGATCTGTGCAAGACATCCCAAGCATCACATGCTGTGCCTGAGAGCATTGTCTAAATGCTTCTTGAATGCTGTCAGGCTGGTGCTGTGACCGCTTTCCTGGGGAGCCTCTTCAGTGCCTAAACACCCTCTGGGCAAACAGTCTTTTCCCAATATCTACCCTAAGTTTCCCCTGACTGAACTTCAGACTCAATTTCCTTGAGTCCTGTCTGTCACTGTCACCACAAAGAAGAAATCAGTGTCTGTCCCTTCTCTTCCTCTCATGAGGAAGTTGTAGGCTACAATGAGGTCTCTCCTCAGTCTCCTCTTCTCCAGGCTGAACAGACCAAGTGAGCTCAGCTGCTCCTCATACAGCTTCCATATTGATAGCATTTAAAAGGGGGGGAAAATCTCAGTTACTGAGAAGAAAGAAACTTATTTGAGCACAGATAAAATCTCTGTATTTAGGTGTGTTTGCTGTGTATGTATTTAGTTACAAACTTGTTGGGACCACCTAAATCAAACATTACTAACACTGGTGGTGTTTTTTTTATTCCTTGCATTAAACTACAGGAACCCTTGGCACTAGCAAGTGGAGCTTTGCCAGACTGGTGTGAGCAACTAACAAGCAAGTGTCCTTTCTTAATTCCATTTGAAACGAGACAGTTGTACTTCACGTGTACAGCATTTGGAGCATCAAGGTAAAAAAAAAATAAAAGAAGTATGATTGCTTCCTTTTTGCTTTTTACATATAATAGTTTCTAATTTGCTGATTTCCAGAAGGACCTTAATCCTAATGAGACAAAGTTTTCTTGCCAAATGTAAATAATTTTCGATAATGGAAGGAAGAAGATGGAAAAGTTCAGAATGACAAGGAATTTCATTTTTTAACTTGAGCTGAAGACTTGCTTGTGTACTTATAGCCAGGTTATCCTACTGGCCAATTTGTCTGGGTTGCAGTTCATTACATAAAGGACTAAAAAATAGAAAACATTTGGAGAATCATATGAACTGAAAATTTTTTGGAAACACATTCTTTTTTTATAGTTCCAGCAACTTGTGATTGTTTTGGTTCATTTATTTTTAATTCAGTAATGTTTTAACAAAAAAGAAAAAAACTAAGAAAAGGATGCTATTTTGAAAGTTGCTGTAAGCTGCATAATGAAACTGGAACAAAACCAGACTTTAAAACATTTAAGGATATCCTCTAGAGTTCTTTGTTACATCGGAATCATTAATATTTTGACTGCAGCAATCATAACTTTTAGAGTATGTAGACAGTGTAAACCTTTTTGCTGGTATACTTTTTTGTAATAAGAAGGAAGAATTAGTTTTTAAGGGTTTTCTTGGCCCTTGCTACACTTTGTTTTCCAAATCACAGGTAGAGAGAGAGAGTTGCCAAAATTACTGTTTTGTCTTACATGCAGTAGAAGTGCCTCATGAGGAATGTAAAATGAGGTATTTAAAAAGAAAGAAAAAGGAAGAGAAGAAAAGGTATTAACTTGCAAGACATCAGTTTAAATCTTTTTATTGTGTAAAAATTTTAACTTCTACAGAAAGATGGTCCATATGTTGGGGTCTTTTTAGTTTCGTTTTGGAAGAAGGTAATTTTTAGAGAAGCTGCATTTTAAAGAGATCCCTCAGGAAACATTGCATGTTGTTTACTTTGTAAGTAAAGAGCTTTCTTAAACTCTTAAAATACTGGAAGTAGTTCTTGAAACTCATCTATTCTGTATGAACTGTGTGTGTGTACACTCTCTGCTGTGTCTGTCATGACACTTGGCTATTTTTTCAAAACAATCAACAGATGATAGCTTTGAAGGTAGTTTTTTGCTGCATAGATGATAATACATACAAAACTTTGGAAATTTGTCTTCGTGTAAGTACTGCTATTAAAGGTAGATATTCTTCACTGATATGGGTCTATTTGTCTATGACTGCACTTGAACTTTGGTTCTGTGTTGCTCTAAGGAGTGTGTTAGTAAATAACTCTGCTAAACTTGGTCAGTATCAATGGGGTGATGTGCAACTGCCTTACAGTATATAATGAAAGGTGTAATACGTGTCTGTAACAGTTTTGAGCATCTGTGATTAAAAGTTCAACAGTAAATGCTACCTTTTGTTTTTTCCACTGTAGTGTGAAAACTATAGGAATTCAGATCAAGAACTGTATATTTTCATTGGTGCTATCATCAGAATCTGGCACTTATATTAGAAATTATTTAGTTTTCTGACTTCATAAAATATGAAGCAGCCCCATATTTTGGGGCATTTCAGGCTGATAAATAGTTTAGTTTGGTTTATACCTAAAAAAAATTAGGAGGGAATTAGTACTTAACAAGTCATTTTTTATTGGTGACTACTTTCAAGTTTTCATGCTGGAAGACTTGGAAGTTTTAAAGAACTGGTGTTTGTTTTTTTCCAGAGCAATTGTATGGCTGCAGAACAGACGTGAAGCCACTGTGGAACGGACAAGGACCACAAGCACAGTGCGACGTGATGATCCGGGAGAATTCAGAGTTGGACGCCTCAAACATGAAAGAGTGAAAGTTCCGCGAGGTGAATCCTTGATGGAATGGGCAGAAAATGTCATGCAGATTCATGCAGACAGAAAATCTGTTCTAGAGGTAAAGCATATCTGCCTAGCAGAGCGAGGTTAGATAGCTATTTCTAATGTACTGGACAGGATATTGAATATCCTGTTCCATAACCAACGCTGAACATTTCACTAGGATTTTCTTTTACTATTAACCTTCCTTATGTTTTTCTAGGTTGAGTTTTTAGGGGAGGAAGGAACAGGCCTGGGTCCTACCTTGGAATTTTATGCGTTGGTGGCAGCAGAATTTCAGAGGACAGATTTGGGAGCTTGGCTTTGTGATGATGATTTTCCAGATGATGAGTCCCGACAGGTACATTTTAATTTGTATTTTAAACTGAGTGCTTGTGTAAAAAAAAAAATGAAAAATGAGCTAGACATCCAGGAAGGAAGAACACATGTTCATACAGCAGCTAGTCATCATGGTCAAGAATGATCACTCTTGTCCACAGCTTGTTTTTTTAAATCTTCTCTTTTTAGCAGAGCAGTAGAGTATAAGAAGTTAGTGCAGATATCTAATTAAATCTTCCTTTAACCATGTCTGCTTTTTTTGTCTGTCTCTTAAATCAGGTTGATATTGGTGGTGGATTGAAACCGCCTGGCTACTATGTACAGAGATCATGTGGACTGTTTACAGCACCATTCCCACAAGATAGTGATGAACTTGAAAGAATAACCAAACTCTTTCATTTCCTTGGAATTTTCTTGGCTAAATGCATTCAGGACAATAGACTTGTGGATTTACCCATTTCTAAGCCTTTTTTTAAACTCATGTGTATGGGGGACATTAAAAGTAACATGAGTAAGTTGATATATGAATCACGGGGTGACAGAGACTTGCACTGTACTGAAAGTCAGTCAGAGGCTTCTACAGAAGAAGGACATGATTCCTTGTCAGTAGGAAGTCTGGAAGAAGACTCCAAATCAGAATTTATTCTTGATCCACCAAAACCTAAGCCTCCTGCCTGGTTTAATGGAATTTTGACATGGGAAGACTTTGAATTAGTAAACCCACATAGAGCTAGGTTTCTAAAAGAAATTAAGGACCTTGCAATTAAAAGACGTCAAATTCTAAGCAACAAAAATCTGTCAGAAGATGAAAAGAACACAAAACTGCAGGAATTAATGCTGAAGAATCCATCAGGTTCAGGGCCTCCTCTTAGCATAGAGGATTTGGGGTAAGTTTTCATATTTATTTATAGATAGACAAACAGTCTTGTGTTAGAGAAAGAAGCCAACACCTAATTACAAATGAATTAGTAATAAAGCTTAGTTTTAAATAGCATCATTGCAAAGGGAAATCCATAGAGATGCAGCCATATTCTTTTACTTTGGTTTGAGGATTTTCTCTTCTCACTTGCTCAGTTTCGTAATCGTAAATGTGGCTATGTTGCAGTGATGTAAGACTCTGGAAACATAAATACTTGTAAAAACAACTGCTTGTAAAATCACAGCTTTAAGAAAAGGGTGATTCAGTAATTTCTTTGCTATGATAACTTGAAGTTTATCAAGTTTTTTGGAGAGCTTTTAAAGAAGACAGATTGACATCTCAGATTGTGTTCCTAGTACAGTGTTTAAATCCATGTTAAACAGAGCATGTGTTGACTTTTAGCAACTGTAAAAGACAAAGTACTCATACCTGTGTAAACCCATATCAGGATGTCATCCTCCCTAGGATGGAGGATTTAAATTTTAAATATTTCCTTTGAAACAACAGTTTTTTTACAATTAATATTGTAGATTATTTGTTATAATTATATTGTGCCACAAAAATTGTGTAGTGTCAGAGTTCAGTAATTACTTATGGCCTTGGACTCATAGACTGTCCTGAGCTGAAAGGAACCCCCAAGGATCAACCTGCACAGCACCATTCCCAAGAGTCACACCTGTGCCTGAGAGCATTGTCCAAATTCTTCTTGAACTCTCCCAGCCTGGTGCTGTGACCACTGCCCTGGGGAGCCTGTTCCAGTGCCCAACCACCCTCTGAGTGAAGAATGTTTTTCTGATATCCAGCATAAATCTCCCCTGACACAGCTTGAGGCCGTCCCTCGTGTCCTGTCACTGTCACCCCAGAGATCAGTGCCTGCCCCTCCTCTTCCCCTCATGAGCAAGTTGTAACTGCAGTGAGGTCTCCCGTCAGTCTCCTCTTCTCCAGGCTGAACAGACCAAGTGACCTCAGCCTAGACCTGGCTTCCTCTCTAGGCCCCTCCCCATCTTTGTAGCCCTTCTGTCAGTGATCTGTAATAGCTTTATAACCTCAAAGAGCTTGTGGAATTTAGCCTGGCTTGTTATGGAGAGAAAGCAAGTAGCAGTATTGAAGGGCCTAAATGCCTAATAGGTCAAATGGCTCTGTAATTGTTACTGCTGGAATTTAACGGAAATTCTGTTTCTGAATTTGTGAACTAAATTAAATGGTTTGAGTAGTTCTGAAGCTGATCGCTTTAAGATATCAAATTTATGAAATTTTCAGTGGTTATCAAATCCAAATAAATAAGAGAGTGAGAATATGCATTTGCATACCATATATTTGAAACACATATTATCTGTGTAGTCCATTACTGTTTGTAGTTCTATGCTTTTTTACATCCATGAACAGTGGTTCAAAGTGATCCACTCACAATGGTTTGAAATCCAGTGAGGTGCTTTTGGGTCTGACAGGTTGTAAATCTGGTGTGTTTACAAAAGCAGTAGCAAACTTGTTTTCAATTATTAACTACCTTTGTATTTTGAAGTTTAAATTTTCAGTTTTGCCCTTCATCCAAAGTATATGGGTTTACAGCTGTGGATCTCAAACCAGGTGGTGAAGATGAGGTAAGAAAATAATCTACCTTTACAATTTAACCAGCAGTTACATTTTTATTATTTCAACAATAACTTTAATGAACAGCGAATTCTTAGAGTATTTATCTACTGTCTTTGCAGACTGTAACAATGGATAATGCAGAGGAGTATGTAGATCTCATGTTTGACTTCTGCATGCATACTGGTATACAGAAGCAAATGGAGGCCTTCAGAGGTAATTGTAAATATAACAACATATATGAAGTTAGGTGGAACAATGGGTGTTTATTGCATGCTGGTTTAAAGTGGTGGCATAGAATGGCTTTCAAAAATAAACTTTTTACTTAATGCAATGGGTAAGATACTAATTTCAGAATACCTTTACATTAGTTATGCTGTTTTTATTTGTGAAGATGTTCCATTTACCTTAATTAAGAAACTATTGTTTGATTCTGGTTTGACTAAAATACAACTTAAATGCTGACATTATTGTATAAACATTATTTGGACTCATGTTTATAACTGTATCTTGTGTAAATTAAAGATGGCTTCAATAGAGTGTTTCCAATGGAGAAGCTGAGTTCCTTCAGCCATGAAGAGGTTCAGATGATTCTGTGTGGAAATCAATCACCTTCTTGGGCAGCTGAGGATATCATCAATTACACCGAACCCAAACTGGGATATACAAGAGATAGGTACTTTTATTCTGAATGATTTTAAAATAGTAGCTAAAAGAAAATGTTAAGTGATAGAATGTCCAGGATGTTCATTAGATGACGATGCCAAATTGGATGAAACCGGTGGTTACTGAAAAGCAGGTGATTGCCTAAAATTACATGAAATAACCATGTGTTACAACAGATCGGTTAGAAGGTAATTGGTAATTTTGTGATGAGAAGATAAAAAAATTATTCGAATACAAGTAACTAGCTAAAATGTAATGGCAGCTAATATAGATGATTAAAAATAGATTTTAGAGTTTTTATTCTCATATTTTAGAGTAGTTACAATTTTTTTGCAGCTGTGTACAGTTGTTACTTTGCCCATGTTTCTTATTCCTTTCTCTTGAGCTGTAGTTAAAAAAAGAAAGTGTACTATGCAGGTGACAAATATACTTACTGGTGGTTGGCTGTCAGAAGGTGGTCTTGATTTAAAGGTTTTCGGGTTTGTTTGGTTTGGGATTGGGTTTTGCTGCTTGTCATGTTTGGTAGCAATAACATAAAAATCACTTCTGGAACTGTGTTAGAATAAGCCTGCTGAAATGTTTGAGCTCTACTTCTCTACTATTCAAATGCAAGATACCCAAATAACACCCCAAGATAAGTTTTTGTGTAACACTCTGCAAGGAGATTAAAGACTATTTTTTTTGATTTAAGGATGTTTTATTCTTAATACTCAACAGGCCCTAGAATCTTATGATATCTGCTTAAATGTGACTAAAGATTGTAATTCTGCTGTGTCAAGAGAAATTTAAAAAACCTCCACACTCTCTTCTAGTGTTATCAGAACTAATTGTTTTACTTTATTTTAAGCCCTGGATTCCTTCGATTTGTGAGAGTCTTGTGTGGAATGTCTTCGGATGAGAGGAAGGCTTTTCTGCAGTTCACCACTGGTTGTTCAACACTCCCACCAGGAGGGCTGGCAAACCTCCACCCCCGGCTCACTGTTGTGCGCAAGGTACGGCGTCTCCCAGCCACCCTGTAAGCCAGCTGCTTTGGCTTGGCAGTGCAGGAGTTTCTACATTAAAAATAATCATTTTTATTTTAGTTATTTAATTCATGGCAGTATGCTAAGGTTTTGATACTAACTTCTTGTTTCAAGTCTGCTCTCTGATACCATATATATATATATATATTTTTCATGTATTTTCATATAAAATTACTATATTTAAATATCAGAGTATTAATATACATATAAAGCAAGTATATTTATAAATTGGCCTGTAGCTTTGCCAATGCTATTGTTTCTTGACAATTGGTGTAAGATATGCAGCAAGTGCCATGACTTTACAGCTTTTAACTTCCATACTGAGTGCTGTGAACAACTTTTTTTCCCCCTCAGGTTGATGCTACAGATGCAAGCTATCCATCTGTGAATACATGTGTGCATTACCTAAAGTTGCCTGAGTATTCTTCCGAGGAGATTATGAGGGAGCGTCTGCTAGCTGCTACCATGGAGAAAGGCTTCCATCTCAACTGAGCCGCTGAGCGCAGCCTGGGACATGGAAGTGTTTTTGATACTAGCGAAGCCTCTTGTGTTTGTGTGCAAAAACTACGATCTCCACGCTGTGCTCTGATGAGACTTGCCTTTTTTCACCTGTGAGGCTTTAGGAAAATGTGGAATGTTTGTTAGCTGCTAATGACAAAATAAATCCTTGTAACTACACAGCCAGCAAGAAATTGGCACAGAACACTGTGTGATGCTTCAAGGGCTTGCACAACTGGAAATTAAGGTGTTTCTGTTTGACTGTTCCAAAGAACAGATCATCAGATTTTCAGTGTTCACTGATACAAATTTCTAACAGCGTATTGTGTAAAGTTTGTCTTTTAATACCCTGTACACTACGGTTGCCATCACTGATCCCTGTTTTGCTGGCTTTAAGCTAACTGGTCAGAAACTTGCTTCCTTTAAAATTTAGACTTAATGGGCATCTCCAGCCTTTTCTTTTTTAATGGTGCCTGCACTATTGGAGTATTTTAGTGGGTTTTTGCGTATAATCATGCACAACAATTTTTTTTTTCTTTTTCTTTCAAGTGGGAATATATTTTGATTTCTCAAATGCCCTGCTATAAAGATCAAATCCTTAAGTGTGTTTGTGCAGCTCAACAATAAAGCTATTAAAAAACACTGGTTCCTAGTGCAAGGCACACTTAAAGCAAGTTTTACTTTCGGTTGTATTTTCTTTGTATATTATAAACATTTATTTAACTTGTTGCAGTTTGAAGTTTAAAAAAAAAAAGCACCCAATGTGTAAGCTCAAAAGTAATCATTAAAATGTTTGCAACATATAAAAATGTCTCTTCTGAATACTTCATTAGTACTTACTAAATCTCTGTATATGTTATGAACAATGTGCCATGCTTTTTTTAAAGGTTTCAAAGAACTACATAAGAGAACTGCTGATCTCATAAACTCATCTCTGTGTTCAAATCTTTTCAGAGTAAGTGGAACTTCTTAAGAATGAGTCTGGCAGTGATAACCTGCATGTGGCAAGTTTTGGTGCTCTGCAGTGAGCCCATGTGACCTGAGACTACAGTTCTTCATTACACTGGAATAAAATCTGGGTCAGACGATACAGCTGATTCAGCTTTACTTGAGACGGACTGGCTGTCTTGGTGTTAGCACATGATATTTCTTGGAAGAAAAGTGGCTTACAGTAAGATAAAGCAAGATGACACTATGGTTTTAAAGATTTTTAAGTAGTTGATACCAGGAAAAAAAAAAAGCTATTGTAGTTGAATCTGTGTAATAAGTTTTGCTTTGTGCCAGTTGTCTTAGGTAACAACCTCTTCTCAGGCCACTGCTGAGATGGGCTTGCCAAAAGATTCTGCCTTTCACGCACACATCAGGTTGGTGCCAGATTTCTTTTCGTGGCATGGTTTGTAGGACTTTACAGCATTGTTTTTTAGATTTTCTCTAATGCAGAATTGGAGGGGAATATCCACCATCCTGCTTGTGCCTGTTGTGCTTCAGACAAACACCTGTGTCCAGGTTTATGCAACTCTGCTCCAGTCCCAGCGTCATCTTGTTTTGATAAACGTGTTACTGTGTGAAAGCCTTGTGGATTATTCTCACACACAACACTCTTTGCTCCTTAGACCCTGGTTTCTGAGTGGTGTTTATGTGAGCAGTATGTGCTTTCACACAGAATATGCTTGTTCAGTATGAGGTTATATGTAGGGTTGGGGTGGAGGTTAAGAAGGGAGGCAGATAACTGGTAGAAAGGTAAGTGGAAGTAAGCTGAGATTGCCAACTGTCCCCTGACTTACAGAGTAGTGTGCAGCGTGAATCAGCACGCTGGATGCCTGGGAATGCAACTTAGCGTAGCTGCAGCTCATGCTCAAGAAGGGAGACTTCCTTCGGTACCTACCTGGTCTTGAGAACTTGCAAATCTTTTATTACTCATCTTCTGTAAGAGTTTTAATCTTGATGCATAGATAGCATATACAAGAGGAAAAAAAATACACTGGTGTGCCAAAAGGGAAAAGATTTTGTGTAATTTATGAAGCCAACAAGACAAAAGAGCATTACACTTCTGATTTTAATTATTTTTATTAATATTATAATATTTAAGTGCTAAATAATTCCAGTTACAACTTGCAGAGTATGCAGAAATACTTAATACATCCGTACTTTTCTTTTTGTGTCCATGACTTGAATGGCAAAGAGAGGGAAACCAGCTTTTTGATGAAGGATGGATATAGTTTAAAAGTAGGCATAAAAGTCACAGAACTATTATTAACAGTAAATTTGTATAAAAATAAATCAAGTTGGTGCTTAAGGGAAGGACTGAAACTCAGTTTGAATTTCTATTTCTATGTATTTTGTCTTCTAGGTCTGGCATGATACTACATAATTCAAAGTGATACCTAGTCAGTCATGGTAAGTTTCCATTTTTTTCATTCTCAAAATGTTTTCTAATTATTGACCATTCTAGGAAGATTTCTGATAGGTCAGTGAAGCTGCATCTGAATGCATCCACATGTTTAGCTGTATCTTTCCCATTGGGTACACAGAGTATAAGAGAAAGGGAAAACATTTTCCAACTAATTTGAATGTTGCATGAGTCAGTCTTGCAACAGCAGAAAACTGCTATAGGCACATTCCTGATGCTTTTGCCATCTTTTGTAAAATGCCTTCGTCACTCTTGCATCTTCCTAGCCTTCTGCCACTTTGTCAAGCACAAACAGAGGGGCGAGAATTCTGTTCCGGTTTGTTTCCACAATGCAACCATTTAGCACCATTTCATCCAAAATTATGTGCACTCTGTCCAAATTGAACATGATCTAGAAACATTTCAAGTTAAGTATATTTTGAACAATGTGAAGATAATTCAGAAAAAAATCTTAAGCTCCTAAGTCTTCAATAAAAATTAACAAATATAGGTATTTCTTAACTTATTCTAATTAATTTACCATTATTTTAATAAAGCTAGGGAAACAGTTCGACTGACACTTTTTCCTGATCACAGAGTGGTCAGAATTAGAGAAGTTGAAACCCCAGCAGTATCCTCTCCTGGAATATAGCACTAGTACATAGTGGCAAAAACCAGGTCAACTTACACTTAGATGTAGGTGGTTAATTTTACTGTCTGCCTGAGGCACCACGTATCATCTGGATATGAAATGTTATCAAGGGGTCACAACCTTCTATGTGAAGATGCAGAAATTCTGCATTCCTGCAAGGAAAGTAATTAGCAAATTCTTAAACACTAGATTCTCAAAATTTCCTTGCCCTGAATAACTAACAGTATTTGATCTGTTTGGACATAGCTTAATAGGAGTATGCTGATACATAAAGTTGCATCATTGATCTAGCAGTAAATCTCATAAAGAAGAGGAAAAGTAAATCAATAAGCACACCTGTCCATAAGCACATCTGTCTTTCCTTAACTTTATCTAACAGCATCTGTCTCAAAAACAACGATGACAGGCCTTCCAGGGGTATGAAGTGGTGGGCAGTCGTGACACATGAGTGCATCCACGCACACATGAGTGTCCAGCACATCCATTGAACAACTGCCAAGGGTTATGCTGTGAAAAAAAGACTCGGATGTTGCCATTTATCACCAGGACCTGAAATGGCAATGGGCACAGCAAAGCAGCCTGCTGGGTGCATCTGTTATGCCTCACTGACATACATAGACAGAGCATGAATAACCCTTTATCTGCCTTGCTCTCCACCTGTTGCTGCTCTTTACATGTGTTCTATGCTGAGCACAACAGGTCTGCGTTGCCTTCATTTTGTACCTTCTAAATCTTGCCCATGTAATGAGGACTGCTGCAGTGGAGCTAGCAAGACTTCATACAGTAACTGCTAAATACATCTCTCAATACTTTCCCCCCCCACTCTGATGAGTTTTTTGAGTGCCTTCTCTCCCATTCTGCTATTTATGACATTGTGAATTGAACTCAGGAAGACAGCCTGGTTTTGTTCTAGTGTTTTATTTATGTTAGTGGACTTCCCTGCTAATCAGTGGAGTTGCAAGAATCATGTTTTTGAAGCCATCAAGAGTTTCCTCTGCTCTCTGTGATAAATACCAGTCTTATTTTTTGAACACAACTCAGGCATTGCAGGAGACTGCTCTGTCTCCTGCCTGCCAGTGGATCTGACTTTGGCAGTCAGCCATACTGCTCTGCCAAAGAGCTGGAGCAGTGTGAGTACTGAACTGCAAATGACAACAGCTCAGGAGCCAGATATCTATGTATTTGTTCCTTCTTGCTGTGAATGCTCTGGGCTGATATTGGTGCTGCTGTGTGTTTGTGCAGAAGGAGAGGCAATTGTAACACTGCTCCAGAGGAAGTGTTCTGTTTGACCAAGAGCACGGCATGTCTAGATATGTGTAGTAGCACAATTCAGGTCCCCAAATAACTTTTCTACTAGTTACTGCTAGGTGAGAAACTATAGCTGTCAACAGGGTCTTGGGGATGGCCATGGTGCATTAGACAGCTTCTAATTTGCTGACCTAAACTTAACTATCTAATTTAATTCTAAATTATTTTTTAAATAGCAGACTTCTTCCTGAATCTGACCATAGGCCTGCATCGTTTCTGAAAATTGTGCCTTTTGATACCGAGGAGCAGTGCTGTCCTTACATTTCCAAACAGTCACCATTTCTATGGTACCAGAGGCACAGGTGGCAGCTTTACTTGGCTTGGCAGTTTAAAGATGGAAGCCAAATTTTCTGCTGTGATAAACTTATTGAGTAAATTAGCCTTTACAGAAATATTTTAATCTGAGAAGTTAGGATTTCTTTATTACAGTAATGTGAGAATTTTTAGAAAGACAGCTGTTCTGCTGCTTAGTTCACCTCTGGCACTGCTCTGTACTGGGCTACAGGATCTGTTAAGGAAATTAGATAACATTCCATTCAGGTTTCAGCAAGTGAGAAAGCCAACTCCTCCTGGCTTTTAATTTTTACACTCTACTACTGATTCACACTGCCCCAGTTCCCATGGCAGAGCCCAGACCTTCCTCTTCCTCTAACAGTTTTAAAAATCTAAAACCCAGACAACTTAATCAACCAGGATCAGTGACAATGCAGCAACCTGTCACGCCCATCTTATTTTTCTGCATCATCCTGTTTAAGAAAACATTTAAATCACATTTTTAATCACATTTTGTCATCACTGTTTTTTCCTCTGTTGTATTTCCAGAAGAGCCAATACCATATCAAAGGAAAACTGTACCCACGCCAAAAAGAATCTTGGAGCTGTTCCAGTCAGACCCAAAGTAGTTCAATGAGATGTCAATTTCCCTGCAGGCCATTCCAGGTTATTTCCAAATGGGCTTACTCCATTGCAGAGAAGTGGCATGACTTCTGTCCATCTCTACTATGGTAATCTCACAGTCATCATTCCAGAAATAGTAATTCCATCTGCAGTTTGAATGGGGATACTAATACCATTCTGGAAAGATCTATCAACTTGATTTTGGAAGGTTCCAAAGCACTCTTTAACCTCTACCCTCAACCTAACATTCCACCTCCCTTCACCACACTGTTCTTGGCAAACAATTGGATTGTACAGGGAGCAACCCTGTGTCTTCTCCCCTTCCTGTAAGTTTCACCTATGCTTTATGGTTATATCTTGCCCAACACAGCTCAGCCATTCATGTCTGAATGCCCTGCCCAGGGAGGGATATGTATTTGATCCTTAGCAAGGCTCATCCTCCCGACCTGTTACTTGTTTGGCAAGTGACCCTGAATTTCAGGGTTTAAAGTCCTGAAGTCATAATCCACACCCAACTGAATGCAGCAAAGCAAACCAGTTTGAGCAGCTGGCAACCGGAAAAATCTGTATTTGGTGTTGGCACTGCCATGTGCTCCACCCAGAGCTGTCATTTAAGGTCCTGCTTCCAGTAAGAATCCTGGCTGCCCACAAAAAGAGCACTAAGGGACTTTCACTAGATCCATGCAGAGGATAACAGGACTTTTTAAAACAAGAATGCAGGGGAAAACATGTTCATCTCTGTATGCCAGCCTGGGCAAAGGTGAGCCCCCCCTGGCTTTGGCTTCCCAATTTCTGGCAATGCTGCAGCAAGCTGCATACCAAGCAGTAGAAGTAAATGGTACCTACACAATTGGCATTTTAAATGTTACACTGGCTTTTGGTAACTTAAAGAGCTCCCCTTCTTAAAGACGTTAATGGTACTTTCTACTGTCCCAGAGTTTTTATGGCAAATGCATACGAAGAGGAAGTACATGTGACACAAGTATTGTGTATATAGGCAGTTGAGCAGGGAAGAGGGGAAGGAAAGAAGGGGAAAAGGCACAGTTAGGACTTGCATGTAATAAATAACTTCTTCCTATGGAGGCATTTTAAGAGATCTCAGGGTTTTCCAGGCAGGTAATTGAAGGGTGTGTCCAGACTTGAGATGATGAAGTGCATCTTGTGATCACAGAACATACCCAGGAGCACAAAGGCTTTCTAGATTACAGTACAGGTACATACATATGGGGCAGACGGTTTGCTACTGAATATACAGCACTACAGACCCTTGATTTCCATAGTGTACATTCATCTTCAACTAGAGATTAGTTGGAGTTGCTTCTTTATTCAGTCTACACTCACACATTCTGACTTATCTTTGCCAATGTTCACTTTCAGTAACTTTTAGCCTATCTAATGGCAGTCACATTTAAGGCACTGAAACCCATTAAATGCTTTCTTGACCATTTCTTCCTGAAATGACTATGCTGATATTAAATAGGAGGCAAAGATGCCTTCAAGTTCTGTGAAATTCTAGAACAACTAAGCTAATTTTAAGCTAGTCTTACAGGTTTCCATTTTACTCATTTATGTTACAGTGCAAACTGAAGTGCATCCTTATAAATTCAGAGAATAAATTCATCATTCAATTTTCTCACTCCTTAAATGCACTGTATTCTCAGTGTTATCCCATGGAGAACTGAAGAACAGTTGATTCACATGAAGTATTCCCTGTATCAAAGCTTCTTATCTATCCTAGGAGGAGCAGCAACAGCTAGTTGCAATGGAATGTAATGGCTTTTTTGGTTCAAGACAACATTCTTCAGATGCTTAGTCCTAGAGCACTCTGTCACCCCCTCCCTTCCCACAATGGGAGCATAAGTATCTGTTTCTCTAGAAGTTAATAATGTGTCTTCAACTGCTTTCACCAGTTCAGACAATAGGAAAGTTACCTTTAGTAGTTTTAGAAACTGTCATGATTACCAGCATTTTGTTCCTTATAAAGCTGCTGTCCTAACACTTGTGTTTTTATAGTCTCTTTTGACCTCATCATAGCAAGAAAGTAGTTCCTACACCACCCAAACTGGAGTTTTAGTGCTACAGAAAACCCTGCCCACTTATTTTATAGACACAGTGAGGCTTATCCAGTGCTATTAACACTTTAGGGCATAACATCCCGAGGACAATTTCAGTACTTGTTCATTCAGCTGGCCCAACAACACTACTTACTGGTATTTTAGAAACAATCCAATGTCATTCCAGCCTAGGTACTCGTAAGTTTGCAACTAACTCTCAAAATTAAAATGGACATCCTATAATTGGTAAGAGGTTCACAATTCACACATGAAAGCTTCTATAAAAAGCTGGCTATTCTCAAGTACTTAGGCAATAGGTAATCTGTGTTCATTTTTGCAGAATACATGAGAGAACTGTGCAATTGTTCATGCATTGTTTAGCATTGTACCTGCCTATGTCATAAATACCAACATGATGTACAAATCCTGTTAGGAAGGATTCAGATCTGACCCAGTCCCTGCCTTGTGCCCAAGGCACCCTTCCTGACATCTGACTCCAGACAGACCATGACATGAGCTACAGTGTGGGTGCCCTGGATGAATTCAGGTGTGGACCTAAATGAAAGCTGGAGTTCTGCCTCTGCTGGAGCTGTACTGCCAGGAATACTGGGGTAATGCGCTATGTCTGGGAGCTGCAAGAACCAGTGCACGTGCTGCAGGCTTGGTGTGGGCTCCAGAGACATCTCAATTGTGTGATAG
Organism: Ploceus nigricollis; assembly: GCA_013399945.1. Lineage (NCBI taxonomy): Eukaryota > Metazoa > Chordata > Aves > Passeriformes > Ploceidae > Ploceus > Ploceus nigricollis. Next base: position 796,180 of record VXBC01001724.1, on the reverse strand, counting down.
GCTCAGCCTTTGGATTTAACTGGGCTTTGCTCTGTGCGTGGCTGAATAGCCTTATTAATTATGGTCTATTTTAAATGGGTTTTCAGTTCATGTAATTTCCTGCTATTTTTTTCATGTTAGTAAACACTACTGGCTATATAAAATAGCCACTATCACATTTGAAATAAACTTCCGATGGATCTGTACACAAAAATAATAGCAGAGTCAGGAAATAATGAGTCTCCTGCAAGATACTCTGTAAACAAAGATTCTGTAAATACTACTTAATGTTCACTGTTGCAGACCTTCAGAAGACACCTTCTCCAGCAGATATTTTGCATCCAAGCTAACTGCACTGAGCACAAGAGTGTGAGACCATTTGGCAAAGGCAATGGTTTAATTGCAGGGGAGGATATTTTCTTTCACATTATGAAAGGCAGGTTGATGGTTTATTTCTTGCACTGCAATAATAGCTAAAGGCACTTGCCCAGATTGTTCTTCTGGGTCAGCTATTCAAGCTGTTGTCAAAGATAAATACAGTCCTGAACAATCCACTTCCTCTTAGTTACACCTCTGCTTTACATTTAATAAGGGAGGGTATCTCATTTAATAAGGGAAGGTATTTAATTTTGACTATTTTAGGTAGCCTTTCAACTTAAGAATTAAGCTCTTCCTAAATGGGAGAATTATTTTGTACATATATAGAAGTAAAATGCTTTATTGTAAAGTTGTTCCTGAAAAGTATATCATAAAAAAGTGCACTTCTGAATGCTAAAGCTACATACTTCACGCATATGTGATGTGTGTTAAGGAGAGATGTATCAGACACGAGCTTTTCCAGTATTTTTTTCACTATGACCAAGTAAGTTAGAAATGCACACTCCTATTTTCTAAATATTTATAGTCATACCATCATGCAAATGAGACCTATATAGATGAATTTCTGCAGGAATCATTCAGACATGGTATTGCACCTGTTTCCAACATTAATGTTGGCATATAATGCAGCAACTTCTCCAGACAATACTGACTAAGGACAGGATGCCATCCACAGGGACTTGGACAAGCTCCAGGAGTGTGTCCAAGGGAACCTCCTGAGTTTTAACAAGACCGGGTGCTGGTGCTGCACCTGGGTCAGGGCAGCCCCCGGTATCAGCACAGGCCGAGGATGGACAGACTCAGAACAGCCCTGCCCAGAAGGACTTGGGGGTGCTGGTGGGTGAGAGGCTGGACATGAGCCAGCCATGGGCACTCCCAGCCCAGAGAGCCAAATCTGTCCTGGGCTGCATCCAAAGCAGTGTGGGCAGCAGAGCCAGGGAGGGGATTCTGCCCCTCTGCTCTGCTCTGGTGAGACCCCCCCTGCACGGCTGCATCAGCTCTGGGGTGCCAGCACAGGACGGACATGGACCTGCTGGAGTGACTCCAGAGGAGGTCACCAAGATGATTAGAAGGGGGGAGCATCTCTCCTCTGAGGAAATACTGAGAGAATTGGGATTATTCAGCCTAGAAATGAGATGATTTAGGAGTGACTTAATTGAGGCCTTCCAGTACCTAAAGGGGAGCCTTGCAAGAAAGCTGGAGAGAGATGTTTTACCAGGGATGTAGTGACAGGACAAGCGGGAAATGGCTCCAAACTGAAAGAGAGCAGATGTAGATTAGATATTAGGAAAAAATTCTTTACTGTGAAGGTGGTGAGGTGGTGGGAAACCCCAGGTTTCCCAGAGGAGTTGTAGATGTCTCATTCCTGGAGGTGTTCAAGACCCTGGGTGGATGGATCTCTGAGCAACCTGGTCTAGTGGAAGGTGTCCCTTCCTATGCATGGCAAGGGGGTTGGAACTAGATGA
>VXBC01001724.1:777429-792166 GCA_013399945.1 Ploceus nigricollis | reverse complement strand
CAGCAGAGCCAGGGAGGGGATTCTGCCCCTCTGCTCTGCTCTGGTGAGACCCCCCCTGCAGGGCTGCATCAGCTCTGGGGTGCCAGCACAGGAAGGACATGGACCTGCTGGAGTGACTCCAGAGGAGGTCACCAAGATGATTAGAAGGGTGGAGCATCTCTCCTCTGAGGAAATACTGAGAGAATTGGGATTATTCAGCCTAGAAATGAGATGATTTAGGAGTGACTTAATTGAGGCCTTCCAGTACCTAAAGGGGAGCCTTGCAAGAAAGCTGGAGAGAGATGTTTTACCAGGGATGTAGTGACAGGACAAGCGGGAAATGGCTCCAAACTGAAAGAGAGCAGATGTAGATTAGATATTAGGAAAAAATTCTTTACTGTGAAGGTGGTGAGGTGGTGGGAAACCCCAGGTTTCCCAGAGGAGTTGTAGATGTCTCATTCCTGGAGGTGTTCAAGACCCTGGGTGGATGGATCTCTGAGCAACCTGGTCTAGTGGAAGGTGTCCCTTCCTATGCATGGCAAGGGGGTTGGAACTAGATGACCTTTTAAGTCTCTTGCAGCCCAAACCATTCCATGATATGCAGCAGCCTTTCTCAGCTATTAAATGAACTAGTGGAAGTAGCACAAGTTGTAGAGCTCTTGGTAGGAAATCGCTGAGCAGAGGCAGCAGAATTCAGAATAGTCAGTATACCAAATTACTCAGATAATCAGGCAATTGCATGCTCAAAGTACACTATATGGAAACATAGGTGATTCTTTTTATGTGTAATTACTAAATAGGTCAGGTCAGTCTCTAATTTGGCAAAGCTCATATACATGAACACATAGTTCAGGATTAGAAGTAAATACAAAAATTGTATTTCTATAATCGCTCACACACCTTAAGTGTCCCTTCACATTGGAATGTCATTATTGCTCTTTCATAGTATCAGTGAATTTAAGGGTGTTTTACTAACACCGCAGCATTTTCTAAATTTCAGGAAGGAAACATNTTTTGTTTTGTTTTTTCCTTTTTCAGTAAAGAAGTAAGAAGAAGAAAAATTACAGACTTTTTCTATGTGCTTCATAAGTGGTAATTCATAAATAAACTAAATTACTTGACAGTGCTTGATTGCAAGATGGCAACTGTATTTCAGGTGTGTAACTGAAACTCTTTGTACCAGCAGATCTGCATTTAACCAACAACAAATATAAGCATAAGAACTGCTGGAGGAGAGTCAACACACAGTTGAATTGGAAGAACTGAGAAGGAAGACTGTGCTACATTCTCCTGGTTTCATTTTTCCAGTATTGTGTTTTATTTACTTGCTATTTGTGTTTAATTGTTCAGGACTGTATTTTTGTATTTGTATTTGGGTGAGTTTTAAATAATATTTTAATTAATACCCTGCAAAACATACACATGAAAATACAGCAGTGTAAGGGGAGAAGTGGGAAAAGTTAACACCTGGTTTCCTAAATATTTTCCTCCCACGTTTTTCCCTCTTCCAAAGATACAGAAAGTAAAACTCACTTATTGCTTTCATGAAGTAAGATCAAACTGTAAACATATTCTTACAAATAGTGCTGCTATTTGGCTCAAGACACAGCTGTGTCTGTGCTGGCTTCAGTTGTTATTACAGTAATTTCAATATCAATTTCATTGTAACTCAAAGTGAAACCTTAAACTACTTAAGCCTGAAAGTTCCCCATGAATTTAACTTTTCATGTATTTAGCTCTCTCAAAGCAAGCTCTCTGTCTTACTTTAAATGAAACCAGGCTTATCTTAATGATGGAGGCTTTAAATAGGTGAGCCATGTAAACATCAGCTATGCTTTCAGAAAGGTGCCAAAATGGTGCTACTTACTCCAAGTGCAAAACTGGTGAACATCTGCATTGACTTGAGTGACAGTGCTATGAAGACAGTATGAACTGGAACATACACCAAAAAGTGATAACAAATGGATTTCTGATACTGAAAAGGATACATCTAATTCACTCTGCAAGGAAAAGAGATAGACAGCCATTAGTTACAGTTTGATCTCTTATCTCAGATGATCTCATTTCATAATCATAAAACATAACACATCCCTTCAAAGGACAAAGAAAGTCTTCGAAATAACGATAGAAAATTTTAGAGTGATTCAGATTTCTGTTCTGGACTGGACAATGACATGCTCTTTCCTGCAACACTGCTTTGCTTTACATGTGTTGTCTGTCTCTGTAATCAAAGCTAATGTCTTACTTAAAAAAACTCACTGAGGTCATCTACAAGTAACAATTTGAATATAGGCAGTGCCATCTGAGTGAGTGGGTGGAAAACCAGCAGCTCTAATCATGGCAGTTCCAGCCCTATATTCTCTCTTCCTCCTTCTGCAAAACCAGGACGTTAATGCCCAGTTTACACAGTTAAAGTTGTTGCTGCAGATCATTTCAACAGCAAAATCTATACACTCTTATACCCATGGCTGTGGTAGTGGCTGCATATATTAGGAAAGGCAAGGCAACTCCAAGCTTTGGAACCTTAGCACTTCTAAGTATTCTCCAGCCCTAGCAACACAATTCTTCATATAGTCATCATTTCCCTTCTATTTTTGGATTTACCCCAAGCAGTATTACTCATTTAACCAAAATGTCTGAGTTAGAAGCCCTCGTGGTCTCTCTGCAGTCAGCAGAAGAGATGGGGATCTTCACCAGTTGACTCGGCACACTGGAGGCATGACTCACTTTCTTGAGATACTCATCGGTCTCCACTGCCAGTAAAGGGAGCTTAGGATGACCAAATTTCTAACTTAGGTGCCTCAGTTAAATAGCTAAACTTAGAAAGAATTAATCACAGCCTTAGCACTTAAGATCTTGCTTGAGTTGTGTGGAGATTCCCCAGTCTCTGTTAAAAGAGGGAATCTTCACCTGCTACCTAGAGAAGTTAGTTTGATAATGTGGTTTTCATTCATGGTCTAAACCTGGTTTTAAGGCAGAGTAAAGCCGGTAAGGTTTTACTGGTAAAATTGCTACTACTTCTGTGGTCTAAAGATGATCTAAACTGGACTAGTTCTAGTCTACAGGCCTCTGCTGAGTCACTCTGCCATTCTTCAATGAGAAGTTTTTAATGCATTACAGAAATTGCATTTTAAGGGCCCAATCAATTTACGTTTTCTCAGCATTAAAAAGTAGTTGGAGACATTGGAATTCTGACCAGTATGCAGAATTTTTCTTGGGTAGCCATATAAAAGTGAAGGGAACTGAGAATTACAAGCAATTTTGAAAGCTTTCCCCCTAATTCCATTAATGTTTGTTCTCATATCTGAATTCAAGCTCTGTAAACTCCATTAGATAAAAATAGAGTACGTGAGAATGTTTAAAGCTCTCAAGTCTAAAAATAATAGATGACAAAATGTCCTTCTAGAGTGGGACACATGTTCTCTCCTTTCCCAGAGTTCTGTCTCCATTGCCATCATCATAATTTGGGATTCTGCTAAAATTCTGCAAATCCTAAACAGTAATCTGTAAAAGTACAGATTTATACTTTTTTGCTCTGTGGTTACTGCCAGAAACCCCACCTAGAATTACAGCCCTTGTCTTAGTGCTCTGCCATTTATTGTGTTATATGATATTAAAACCAGAACCATCAAATGGCATGAGATTTCTTTTAGCAACCCCCTTTTAGGTTCCTCTGTCTCAAACCCAAAATGCTATAGACAATTAAAAAAAACCCCTCTGGTATGATGAACTCAGCAAATTTCCTTCAGCTATCAATGGTTGGGTTATATGTGTGGTCAAAGGATTATATATATACTACATTTATATGTATAACTACATCTATTTTTGCTCTGCTTTAATGGAGTAAAATTTGAGAGGTGATTGGCAACTATTAGCTCAATCAGACAAATAAGATGTGACTAAATTTTATTGTGCCTTCCTGTGCTGCCGAGATCTAATCCCATTCCTGGTTAGGTTGGGACTACAGTCAGGAATTTTAAGAGAAATTCTGAACTCAGTGCAGAATTAGCACCAGCAATTTCCCTGGGCTGGGGAGACGTCAGTTGAGATAATAGCCTAAAAGATTTGCCAAACATCTAAACAGTGAAGGGTGCAGATGACTTTGTCAAGCATGTCCTTGTGAATGCTCTGTGAATTCACAGAGGGAGCTCTGCCATGCTTGCTATGGTACTAGAACTGGGAAAGCAGTTTCAGACCCTGCATACTGATACCTTGTTTGTACAGTTACCAGTGTAGTACCCTCAAGTACATGGACTACAGAGGAAATATCCAGTCCTCTTTTCTGAGAGGGATATTCAACACATTTCAACAGAGGTTAACTGAAACTGTGCCAAAGTATGATTCCAGTCAATTTTTTTTTTGTAACAAGATTATTACAAGCCCTATATTAAATAGCAAATGTTCTAACCAGAACTGCAAAGCTGCATTTTCAAACTCTGTAAAAACAAGCAAGCAAAAAAATCTCACCACCAAAAGGAACAGTTTTATTTTAAATGGAGCCATGTCTGATGTTGAATCCTTAACAAAATTACTATCTCTATAATAGTTGTTTTATCAGATATCCACTGTTGCCTGATAACAATATGGGGAGTACAAGTACAGACTGGTTTTTGAGGTTTCTTTTGCTCCATTCCTCTGATCTTGTTCAGTGAGAGTGATGTCAGTTCTCTGCTTCATGCTTACACCATCTTAATCATGAATGAAGTTCATTTGGGGAATGTAATGCTATAAAGTGCATAAGAACTGCAAAGTAAAACCTCTTTATTTCTTTAAAACATATAAAATGCCCATGGCTAATTTAAGAGTATGTGACCCAAAGAAACCCCGTAAGACCCATAAACCCATGCTTTTCTAACAGAAATATTTCTGGTATTCCTTGTCTGATAATTTATAACCCATGTATACTTTTACTTCTCTGAAAAGTCAGCTCATACTGCCTTTCCCCACAGTGATAATATTTATCAAAATTCTAAAACATTAAATTTAATTATTTAATTAATTTAAAAATTAAATATTTTTCTCCTTTGATTTATTCTCTGAAATTACACTTCCACCAAAGTTTTGAAAGAGAAAAAATGTTTCATAAGAGATTCAGCATCTCACTCACCACTCTGCTGAAGTATTTGTCCAAAACTTCCACAAAATTATGAATTAGTTCATATACTGCCATCTCATTCTGAAATTAAAACCAACTGAATATTAAATGAATATCTAGAAAATGTAATAGTATTCTTTGTGTTAATTCAGTTTGTGGTGAATGAAAAGCCACTAGACAATAGCCCTCTGCTCAGGCCATGTAGTCACCCAGCTGAGGTGCCAAGAGCTGGGCAGTGCTCAGGAGCTGGCCACAAAGAGCAGCTCTGAATAGCCAGTGGCTTCTCTCACCCAGGCAGCTGCCATCCCACTGCAGCCCTTGTTCCACGCCCTCCCAGCTCAACTCTATGGACACACACAGCTAACCAGGTTAAGCTTACCCATGCTGAAGTCACACCAGCCAGATGTAGCACAGAGCCAGCCTCTGCTGGGCAATTTCTGTAGCAAAGCCAAAATAATTTGTCCCAAATTGCCTGCCATGATAACCCTGACTTGAAGATACTGTGGTAGGCAGCAGCTACCTTTCACACCATCCTGTTAAGGTCTCCAACAGTAAGTGCTGAATTAATTTCTGAGAACCAGTTATCAGTGCAAACACTAAGGCCTCCCAGATGCAACCTGAACATATGAAATAGTAGTACTTGTCAGCTTTCAGATACCTTTCTTTTATTTCCCTTTTTGAAAAGTAAAATAAATTGGCATCTTTATAGCTGACAGTATAGGAAATTTTTATTTGGCCAAGGACATTAAAAACAGAGAGAAGTCACCACAGATGAGACAGCTGATCTGGCTGTAATGCTAACATTTGTTGAGAAACCCTACCTCACATAAATTAGTTTAGAATCAGTACAAGGCTCAGGAAGAGCCTCATGGTAACAGTTCATTCTACTGCTAAAGACCAAAGTCAAACATAGCGCACTTGCTGTTATATCTCTCTTACTCACAGAAATAAAAAATTTTGGGTGGAAGGGATTTGTTTGTTTGGCTTAGGTTTTTTTTTTTTTTACAACGACTCCTTGAAATTCTCTTATTGCTATTGAAAAATTCCATACTGGATGAAGACTTGAGCTCTAGCCTGTGATAATCACCATAAATGTTCATTGCAAGAGGGTATATAATTTCTTACCTCTGTCTGGTCGATGCCAACAACTATGAAAAGGGCTGCATACTGTCGGTACACCAGCTTGAAGTCCTTATACTCAACGAAAGAGCACTAGGCAGAAGCAAAATGAGTCAAATATAGCAGCTGCCATTGAAGCATACAACAGTATAAAGCACATTGCTCAAAGGACCTGAGCTTTCAGGTTTCTAAGACCCACAGTGAACATAGATTTGCCAAGATTCATCAATTTTTACTTGAAAGAAATTTAGTATGGTATCTGTTACACCACACTTTTCATCTCCTGGCAGAAAACATGCCACCACTTTTAAAATGGAAAAATTGAAACATGTAGAACTAAAGTGACTTGTTTGGGGTTATAAAGGCACCCAATATTTTCCCATAATTTTCATTTGCAAGCCCTTTCAAAAAGAGACCTAAAGGTAATTTTCCTATTTAAAAATGATCAATATTTTAATGTAAAAATTAAAAACATTAGACTTCCAGACCCAGTGGGGAATTAACATGTCTTTCCCAAAGGGAGGGAGCCAGGAGATGGCGCCGTTTCACGCCGCTAGAGGAGATGCCGCCGCCTTTTCTCTCAGTGCCATTTCTCTCGGTGCCCGAAATGGCAGCGGCAGCGCCGGCAGCTCCTGCGCTGGAACCTGCGCTCGGAAATGCCCTGGGAGGAGCAGCACGAAAACGTTCCTTTCTTTAGCCACTGTCAAAGCTGCGAACTAAGGGACTTACAAGAACTGCTATTTTTATTGAGGTTTCCCAGAATGAAGTATGTGAGGAGTGCTGTGCAAGAACACACATCATTAATGAAAAGTAAAGAAGCTGACTTCAGAACACAAACCAATAAACTTCATCCACTGTCCAAGTCACATATTTCTCCTCTAATTCAAGTCAATGTGCAAAAGTTTGGTGCTTTTCTTAAAGAACCAACGATTTAATTAAGAGAGCAATAAAAATCTCAACTTTCATCCAAAAAAATTTTAAACTTTTATGCTTTCTTTCTTGCAGAACATGTGAACACTTCTTTTGAATAAAGAAGTCTAATACAGAGGCCTAAAAATTTGTGTTTCCAAACTCCCCTGTGCTTTAGATAACGTTTTCATAATTTCAACCCTAAGTAAAACTCGGAGCTGTCAGTACTCTGCCTTCTACCTTCTGGCAAAACTGTAATATCTCAGTAAAACCAGTAAAAACAGTAATAAAAATGAATTTTTCATGACTTCTGAGGTTCTTCAAACAGAGAAGAGGAATCTTCATGACAGTGATACACACAACTCCAAAATCTCTGTACGCCTCAGAAAAACATATTTATTCAATACAGAATAACAGTTCAGCTGACTGAACCCACAATCTAGAAGCTCAATCTTTTATATCATGGGTACAAATGAGATAATGACCTGCGATAGACACTGATAGGTTTCAGAATTATCAATAGGAAAAGTGTGAGATGTGGATAAAATAAAACTTACAAAACCTACCTCATCCTTTGAACGTGAGAGACAGTTTTTGATTACTTCAGCTTCCAACATTGTCCGTTTATTAATTTCTATGTGCTCATAATACCTGGACAGTCTTGTTTGACCTTGTTTGTTAACCATAAGAAAAAATTTTATCATTTCTTTTTTGTTGATTTCAGTGGTAGATTTCAATTTTGGGTGCAGGAATCAGGAAAAGTATTTCTGGGAGCAGAAAAAAAAGAAAAAAAAAGAGTAGTAATACATAGGAATAAAGACTTCCTAAAAGCTATCCACTCCAGGTATGCATATATTTATGACTGAGTTTCTTGGCAAAACATATGACATTGGAAAAAAAAAAATCTCAAATCTTTTGCACACATCCCACGGAAAAACTCCCTTTTTTCCCCACACAACTATTCACAAACTATCTAATAACTTTCACATTTCAAATTTTCACATTTCAATCAAATTAATTTTTGGATAGGATTTGGGAAATTGGAGGAGTAAACAATTACTTCTTCATAACCATAAATCTACTCACCATTTTCTTCCTGCTTGCTGACTGGTTTGCAAACATCAGAAATTTGCCGAATACCAAACCACACTAATACAGTTCCTAAGAGTAAAATTTGCCCATAAGCACTTTTCCCCCCCCACTTGTATTTAACAACTACATTCATACCATTGCCATATCAAATTGAATGGAGAGATGACAAAGGGAAATGCATGGGCCACAACATATGATCATTTCTTTAATGCAGAATGAGAGACTCCTAAATACTTGGGTATCTGCAGTATCTATATCTTGAGCTGGACCAGGAGGTATTGAAATCCATCTTCTCCTGTCTGATTTCCCACGCTGATGCAAAAGGTAAATTCAGTACTTAATGAAAACTAAGTGTGAGTCTTCAATAGCTAAAGAGAAATTGGTTCACATTAATAACTCAGAAGAGCTTTATCTCAATATAAATAAATATTAATCCACCCAACACCACTGAAATATAGCTGTAAAATATAAATACACCACATGCAATGCAAAGTGAAAAAGAGCATTAAAAAGAGCACAGCATATGCCAGAATCTGCTTCCTAAACAATTGACATCTCTGATGTTTTGAAAAGCATGAAAATCGAGTAAGCTGCAGATGTAATTTTTTGAAATAGAAGTTCTGGGTTATTTTCTTTAATGCATGAGAACAATCACTGTAATGTTTTCCATCTGACTTTCTATTTGCATCCCAGATTTATTGGCCCAAATAATCCTGAGGTTTGTGCACTGGAAATACAACAACTGTTGCAAACGTTATTCCTTTTTTCCCCAGTTCTGAAGAGTTGGTCCATACCTGGTGCATCCGAAGTCTCACAGCCTGGGTGACAAAGTTTAAACAGAAAAAAACCCATCAGGAATCCACAAAACAATACAGTGTAGCTCTTTGAGTAAAAACAGTGTATCTTAATGCAGAAAAGCAACAGGGGAAAAATACAAGGCAAGCTCCATAGGTGCTGCATCATATTACTAGCAACTTGAATAAACTGGCTATACACCATCCATGGGTGACAAATCTTTCATGACAGTGATGCAACAAGTCCCAATATATTGTGCTGACATTAATTATTGTTTACTTCTGATCCACAGTGGTCACTGTTTTCTGAAAAGCAACCTCTTTTACCATCACTTGGATCTCAAGAAAGTGACCCTCTTTTTCTCAGTGTACTGTGGTTTACTCTATCTACAAAGAAGTTTAGATTTTCAGATGTAATTTCAAATGTATTTTTACTAATTTGACTTGATACTGAGAATTCATTCTTAGTTGAGTGACACATAGTTAGTTCAGGATCAGTCCTCAAGATAATAGAATCTATTTGGAATCATGACAATCTCAGAACTTTCTCACCTCCTCCAGGCACGCGAAGCCTCTTCAGGAACACACTTCTGCTGTGTCGCTCCGACAGCAGAGTTGTGGATGCTGGTCACTGCTGCTGCCGTGCTGTCAGTGCGGCTTGTGCACTGCACCCAGGGCTTCTGAATCAGCATGAGTTTGTCTCTGAGAAAGAATGAACCAGGTCACTAAGATAAAAAAAGGGCCCAGATAGAAATGTATGATGGGATCTTCACTGTTGGAGGCAAGTAGACTGACATTGATGACTAAATGGGAGACTACCATCTACAATCTTTGCTGTGTTTAGTATATGGCTCTTTTTCTCCCCCCACAATCTATTTTGAATTGCTGCCTGAAGTTAGAGTTGCAATAAGATGTCTTAATATTTTTAAGCATAAAGTTGAAATACTAAGATGATGTAGTCAGTTTTTGATAAAAACCTTCCAAGAAGGACAAAGATGAACAACTCCTTCCAGCTCAGAACGAAGCCTCCTAGCAAGAGCCTAGAAGGAAGGCCATGACAGAAGGAACCTGAAACTTTAAAGCTGCTTAAGAAGGAGCTGTGGCATGAAAGAGAAACAATATAAGAAATGCTGCCCGTTGTTTTAAGCAAGCTCAGACACAGGAGACCGACTGAAAAAGACGTCTGTCCGTGCTAAACAGATAATAACAGTGGCATAGACAGCTTTTCTTTTTTCATCTGAGTTTTACACTTCATCGTTGTGTTTGGCGCTGCTGAAACAAGAATTAATGGCTCTCTGTTTCGATCCAAGATATTTTAATAATTTAATCATAAATGGTACCAAGGGCTTGAGAACAGGAAGACAAGGAGGATAGTACAACTACCCCAGGAGCACTGACTGAGCTGTTGTACTTTGAGTTACTGTTAAGCAATACATAACAGCAAAACATATGACAAATTCATATGTATGATCCTATTGCAGGATTGGCCCCTAATCCTAATTATTCCTTTATTAACCTAATCTTTGTACATGGTTAATCCCTTTCTGATGTTATGCCTATTTTATCTGTATGTATCCTTATGAGTGACCTGGATTGTTTTACAGATGAAAATATTAAGACCAGATTGGTTTTTTTAGAATCTGCACAAATGCTCTTATCCAGAATAGATTAAAAAAAGAAAAAAAAAAACCAAAAAAACTAATAAGGTTGTAACAAAGGTAGAACCATAGTAGCACTCAAAAGTGTTATCTGTAATTTATGAGACAATTATTATTCACAGGATTGGAAAAGATAATCAACAGCTTTTGAATCTGTAGAAAAGAGGTCCACTCTTTCTGTAGCCATTTCTGTATTTTCCCACCAGTCCCAAAGATAGCTTTCAAGATTTTAACCAGAAATTTTGTTCATATAAATGGCAGCACAAGCACACAGTTTTGTGCAGAAAAAGTGGAATAAATTAACAAGTTCTAATAATAACTTTGTAAAAATTTACAAAAAGTATGCAAGCATAGATGACTTCGAGAATAATGCTAGTGTTAAAAATATCTTAAGGGGTTTCTTTATTTCTTTTAGAACTAATTCTGAAAAAATCACTTGTAGTAGTAAAAGCATTTGCTTGCACAATTTAGGCAAAAAAGGGAAATGACTGAGTTTTGTTTCTAACAAACAAAATTTATTTCTTCTCTTTTCATCTTGGCTTTCAGATACAGAAAACATGTTAAAATGAGTTTTGCATATATAGGATGTACAGAAACCTGTGAAGTATAATAAACAAAAAAAAAGCATATCTATGCATGTTGATGGGTAAAGAAACCCCACCCTTCAAGCTCTTTGTATTTGAGAAGCTACCTTTTATGATCAATAATCAGTACTCTACTTAAAAAGCCAGCTACCTTTCCTCTGGTACAACTCTTACATGCTTTTCTGAGCATTCTCATGCACATGTCTGCGTGTATCCATGCACACACACACAGATTATGATGCTTTTATGCATGCAGAATCTAATGGTTCAAGGGAATTGGTGACAAGATGCAAGCCTTTCATATCTCTACCATTATTTTGCTCATTTTAGTAATGAAAAGACTACTATCTGAAGGCTGTTTGTCAGAAATGAATAGGCTCTCTCATTCCAGGTCACTGGACAACTATCTGCATCACAAATGCGCTTAGGAACCGAAGACTGGAAGAGACTATCGAGATCCTGATGGACTGTCCAGTGCAGCTCTCTCCATCCCAGTCAGCCATGCATTAGAAATTTTGTCCAGAACAGCCAATGGTAAATGCTTCCTTGCATGTCCTGCATACCCAATCTACAAAACACCTACGGAACTCTATCACTGAATAAAGACTCCCTATAAACAAAAACCTCCGAAGGTATCTCGCTTCGGGAAGATGTAACAAGTCTGGAAACTGCAAACTTTCCTTCAAAAGAAATTACCTTCTGGAGCGACTTAGTAGCACTCTCCTTTACTTCCCTTACAAAATACATCTTCTGTAAGGATAATTTGGCATGCATGCAGATGACATACAGTTCTTCTACTGAGATTTAAATATGAGCTGTTAAAGTGTGTTAGATCTCACCCTCATTAAAGTATCTCTTGCAGATAAGTATCTATGAGACAAAATTCATATCATGATTGGCTTGTGTGACTCACACTGCCAGGCTGACATGGTTCAGGAGCTGCTTCCAGGACATGTCAGCTCTGCAGGCTGCATGACCACATGAGACACCTCGAAGTAACTTGTCCCTGTTTGAGTGACACTCCTTTTCAGATAACAGCTGAGACCTCACAGAGAGGCAAAGCCTGCAATACCTGTTCTGCAGATAAAAAGATCTTAAGTCTCCCACAAGGCCAACCCAGCTGATTCTACATGCAGTAATATAAAGGATATTTTAAATATAATTTCAATTATTCCTCTGGTATAGATACAAGCACTGAATTTAGTTTGTCACAGATTTCACCAATATTTATACATAATCTGACACATAAATTATAAAAAAAGAAACAACCTAAGTTTGAATTGTACTTGCAGTACAGCTGCAATTCAAATTAGACACGTGTCTCTCAAACTAAAACCACTCCAGTCAATGTTTACAGATGTAGAAGTATTTTAGTTATTTCAGTCTAAGAAAAGTTTGCAACATTCTAGGACTCTTAGCTAGAATATAAGAGAAAAAATCGCACAAAGAAGAAATGGCATGACTACATATTTACAGAACTGCTTCACCAAAAAGTAAAAATAAATATTAGATAGAACTATAGGCAAATAATGTACTTCCCTGTCCAACCCTAAACAAGTTGATTTTCTGATGCAGAGATCTAATGGCACTTTATTTGTGTATGAAATGTACAATCATACAATATTCTGAGTTAGAAGGGGCTGCGGATCATTGAGTCCAACTCCTAGGCAGCCCCAGAAGCCACACCAAGTGTCTGGGAGCATTGACAAAAGCTTCTTGAACTCTGTCACTCACCCAGCTTANAAAAGCTTCTTGAACTCTGTCACTCACCCAGCTTAGCGCTGTGACCACTGCCCTGGGGAGCCTGTTCTGGTGCCCAACCACCCTCTGGGTGAAGAACCTTTTCCTGATACCCCACCTAAGCCTCCCCTGGCACAGCTTCAGGCCATTCCCTCAGGTCCCTCAGGTCCTGTCACTGGGCACCAGGGGAAGAGATCAGTGCCTGCCCCTCCTCTTCCCCTCACGAGGAAATTGTTAACTGCAACGAGGTGTCCCCTCAGACTCCTCCAGGCTGAACAGACCAAGTGACCTCAGCTGCTCCCCATATGCCTTCCCCTGGAATTAAAGCATTAATGAAAATTTAAAAATGGCTAAATGATAGAGGCATGAAGCAAAAGGAGGTATAGCAAAAGGAACAAGTATTTTTTATATTTTTGTTTATTGAGCTTCTTATAGATTTATTGCACAAAACCATGTAGCAAATGAAGACCACACACAATCAGAACGCTTGGCCTTCCTACTTTTGTTCTGTCACTGGACAAGGTTTTAATAAAACCACATACTATTTTAAATTTACCAGTAAAAGTAATTGTTGCAGTTCTACTGTGCCCATAACAACTCATCAAAAAGATTAAACAAGTATGTCTCTGTGGCTTTAAAATAAAACACTGTGTTCAATTTCAGGACCAGGATTTTTTAAAAAAGCAACCTTAATTATCTAAGGAAGGGAGGAAGGAAAGAATAAAAACGTTTTCCTTTGCTGTTGTCAAAATGCTGGCTGAATATAGTAACGGAATTAAACTGCAATAACTCCTGTATAGTCAGGAATGAGGAATGTCCTGAACAACTGCAGCTAAACAAAAGGTTAAACTAGTTATGAGCTAAGTCTCAGTTTTTAGTAATGATTAGGTAACTGTCAGTAGACAATGAAAAAAAATCAGCTGAGGTGGAAAGGAGCTGGATTTAGATTGCCTAATCAGTATGGAATCAGGAAGAATGGACAATGACATTTTAGTAGGAAATGATTTAATGGAGAAGAAAGGAAGGACTGGATGAACTAACTGAAGCATCAATACACACCTAAGGAGAGATTGGTAAAGAAAGGAAACACCAGTACTGAGACAAACAGTATTTTTTTTCCAGTAATTAACAGAATTCCAGGTCTGTCAAGAATCGACCTTTTTTAGGAAACTACCCATCTAGTGAATGAGTACAGCATGTAAAAATTTTGAAGAGAGGCAACACCAAAGACCTACCTTACTTAAAATGGGTGACCTAGGGATCATTTGAAATAGGATGTGACAATAATTTTTAAATATTACGTTTCAGAGTAGTATTTTGCAATCGAGGCAATTTCACCATATTCGAACTACAGCCTCAAACACTGCATTGCTATTACTGATGAAACTGAGCCAGATAAAATAGACCAGTAATTTCTTGCAAAACCGTCCTCACGTGGAAGAGTTTTGAATAGCGAACATGGTGCACTCTTCCTCCTCAAGGGGGGGAATACATTACACACATCACAACCAAGGTATCACGAAGATGACCAGAGATTAGCCAGCTTCTAGAAACATACTATAAATTTACTATATCTATTCTAAACCACCTCCTTGTAGGGCAAACGCAGCGCACCATTAAACCGCGCGGAGTATCAAAAACTGAAGTGTTGGAGCCGCGCTGCGCTGGCTGCGCGTCGCCTTAGGACGCAGGCCCCAGCCTGGCCGCATTCCCGCCGACTCTTCCCAAGTTATTTTAGAAGTGATTATTAGAATTTTTCTGCTGCTG
>VXBC01001724.1:764794-776738 GCA_013399945.1 Ploceus nigricollis | reverse complement strand
GTACCTGGGTGAGGTCTGGCGGGCGGAGCGGCGGTACCGGCGGAGGCCCGAGCCGGGCTCCCTCCCCGGGGCAGCCATTTTGGTTTGTAGCATGGCGCCCGCCCGGCTCCGGAGGGGCCTCGGCCCCGCAGGCCGCTCGCTGGAGCCGCGGTGCGGGGCCCCGAGCGCGGCCGAGGAAGGGCGGGCGGGCGCTGCCGCGGCGCTAGGCTGTGACCCTCCTCCCCCTCTTCCCCGCCGGCGGGGCGAGCTGCGCTGCGCCTTGACAGCTGCGGTCGGCTCCCGCAGCACAATGACTCCGGGGCTCCTCGGCCCCGTGCGGGTTACCGACAGCAAGAGCCTCCGGGCCTGGCAGGGAGGACTGACGCCTCCCTGCAGCTCAGCGAGCTTTGGCTTTGGAGGGAAAAGAGGGAGTTAGGAGGTGGCCCTGCCTCCCGGGCAAGGGCAGGACGAGGAAAAGGAGTACAGGTAAATCGTAAGTAAAAGACTTAGCCAGGCATGCAATTAGAGATAGGTCGAATCTGTTCTCTCTTTCTTTCGGACTCGCTTCTTTGGAGATTTCATATCGGAGAAGAGCGAGGAATCGATAAGTCTGCGGTGTGGTCCTTTCAGTATACAGAAAAATACCAGCTTCGTCTCGGGAACGGAAACTGAATAACTTTTCAGGATAGAGAGCGAGTGTTGGAGTTGTAATATACATTTCTTGCCACTAATGTTTGCTTTTAGTAATAGGATAATTTTACTAATTATTTTTGCAAGTAAAAAAAATCATGCATAGAGTATTACCAGGTTATGAACAGGTTGCAAAATCCACTGAATGTGAGGTATCCACACAGGAGCCATTATGTTTTTATAGGACAGAAATGTACATAATAAAAATGTAAAAAAGTATTAGCAGACTTTATTGCTTCCAAAAATTTTTTTGTGATTTTTTTTTTACTGAGTGAATGTTTATGGTCTTGAAATAGCATTCCATCAAATTGCACTGCAGCAGCAGCCAGCATCTGCAAGGCATTTACTTTCAAGTTTCAGAACCAGGAAGTGTATCTGAACCTGGGCAATTCTTTAGGAACTTCTTGGCTCTCTAATAAGCATGTGTTTGGCACTATTTTTGTTACAACTATAATTAAGAAAGAATTAAAACCCAAAACCACCAAGGGAAACAATTGAAGAGGTTTTACTGTTTCTTTCACTTACTGCAAGTCTTACCATTTTAAACCTCGTGAAATGGCTGAATTTAAAATCCATGGTGAACATGGGTGCGTGTTTTTTAGCGGAGAGCAATTGGCTGTTTTTCCTGTTTTCTTTAGTGTCTCAGTGATATAGTATTATGTTTATAAATAAGTTGCTTAGTGTTATTCATTATACCAGACAAAACCACCTTGAAATATTTGTTTTAGGTATGGGCTTGTTACTTTAAAATGAGGTACTGCTGTACCCTAACATGAAGAGTACTCCGGAGACTTGAAAAGTTGTGTCTGACTAAGTGCTTCTCTGAACTTACATGGCCTCTAGACTCCCTGATGCACTCTTAGCCGACTTTGCCGCTTTTGTTTGTGGTTGATGTTTGTTGTTCCTGGCCATACCATTTCTTCTGCGTGTCTGTGGAGGTATGGTAGCAGTTCTGACACTGGTTATGTATGTGTTGATTCACATACGTGTGCAAATGTCATGGGACTGAGACAGCAGAGTTGCTGCACAGTCCCTATGCACAAGGGTGTTTTTGGTTGATTTTTTTTATAACTTCAGAAGCCCAGGGTTGAAGAGGGAGAGGACATTACCCTTGGATTTTAGGTCTCAGCCTATACAACAGTGAAGACTGATACAGGAATGTGTTGTGAATATTTTTTGAAGATAGATGTTTACTAGGTCTGTGGGGTTTTTTGTTTGTTCTGCAACTTAATTTGTGAAGTAACAGCATATTTTGTGGCCAGTAAAACTGTAATAGTTTGGACCCCAAACAACAGTTTTGTCCCTTGAAGCTAATGAGAATGTTAATCATATGTCAAGTGTGAGTTTTTGGATGATAGAGGCCTCCTGGGTTGGAAAGAAAACAGGAATTCCATAGCATGACAGTAGATAATTTATGTGGAAGTGGGTGTTGGATGATTTAGCTGCAACTCTCCTGATGCAGGTAATTTCATTCGTATTTCTTCATTCTTTCAAGATGACAGTAAACTCCATAAATGGTGATTCTCAGTGCTGGCCATTGCAAGTTCTTTATAACTTTGGTAGCGATGCTTTATAAAAAGTATGGAAAAACAAAATGACCTAGCAATATGTGTGATTTATGTGTTCTGAACAGAAGAATTTATTATTCAGAAGAAGATACTTTTTTATCTGTGGTATGAAGGAATGGGCCTCCTGTGTGGTTTATCCACCCACCCCCTTTCTTTACATGTGTAGTTCAAGTGAGTGGAGGAATTGGCACCCCTAGTAGGAGTGCTCTTTGCATAGAGGGGTGATAGTGAAGGGGGAGAAGATCCGCAGTAACTGTTCTTTCTGGGTTCTTGTAATGACTTTTTTTGTTGCTCTTGTTCCACCTATGGGACACATTTTTATAAATAAAGCACGTGGTACTTCATTGGGTTGGGGTTTATGCCATGGCTGTAATGACTGACAGAGGGTCTCAAGCTTTTTGGATCTGAAGTCTTGTACTGGTAGATTGAGACCTACGTTTACATCAGACTTTGAATCTAAAATGTTAATAGTTTTATGCTATATTGCCAACTCCTCAGGTGCATGCTGTTCTGCTTGTTTGCAGAAGTGAAGCAGCGTAATCATTAGACAAATCTGTGTGCGAACCAATATCAAGTACAGAAATGTCAAATATCAGGAGTGCAGTACTTGAAACCTAGTACACTTCTTTCCTTTCCCTTGTAATACTGGCTGCTGCAGTGACTTCTCAAGCTTTCACTGGTTGTTGAAAAGAAGCTGTCAGGCCTTGTGCAGTGTCTTCTTCACTGCAAGTAAAGGACATGATCTGTTCACTATTTAGTGAACTAAAAGATTTTCATTGTAGCAATGTAACTTTGATCTGCCAGTCTAATGACCTTGATGTTGGTCAATAATGACTAGCTGTTATGCTGAGATAAATGGTCTTTTCTAAGACATGTATGCACTTTGGAGGAGTTACAGCAAGTCCATATTGAATGTTATATATCTGTTAGAAATAACAGTTTGTTCAAGGTGATAAGTGGCTCCATAGTATCCTAAAAGAAAAAGAAACTTGGATGGGAAAACATTGTAGAAATGTGCAGAAACTCTTAAGGAAGATAAAGTTGTGTCAAAAAAGGAGTATCACAGGAAAGCTTGTAACTTTGGGAGATCCACAATCGAGAGATCCACTTTCTTGCGGGGCTTGCAGGCTGATAATGCTTGTCTGGAATAGAAATCTCAATTGTGCAGTTTATTCAGGTTTTCTGAGCTAGATGAAAACTAGATTGATTATTCTCTGATACTTCAGAATCTCACAAGAATATGTTGGGAGAGAGTTGCCAGTAGATGCTACTTCCACATGCTTTAATGAATAGGAAGAATAACTAAGAAACATAAACACTCAGAACAGAATACATGCAATTTTGGTTTACACATTATACAGCCTGTCAAGTAACTTAGGTGTGCATAAAGATTACTATGACTGTTAATATATTTTCTGTCCTATAAAATGACACCTTTGCTGGTGCACAACTGAAGTTCCTAGTTTATCTTATTTTACAAATGCTTTTTTTCCCAAATATTCAGAGACATTATGGAAGCATATTTTCTAATATTCTTTATTTAGGTGTTTAAAAATCCCAGACCACCAAAACCTATAGATTTCACATTTTACTTGCATGCCTCCCTGCTTCCCTTTCTGCTGGGGATGACAGAGCAGACTCATTGAAGTAATTTTATACAGGATGTTCTTTAAAAAAGAAATGTATCTTCAGATAGCATATGTAAAAGTGTTGATATCATGAGCAAAATGAGATCATGTTCAGAGTGTATATACAGTCATGCTGTACTTCAGCATTTCCAAAGTGTAGCAAAAATCAATAGCTGAAATACTTACCTGTATGTTCCTTGTTTTAGTTTGTTACATGTTTGAAGGAGGGATGGGGATAATGTTGGGAATGTTTCTCTCTTAAAATTGGAGGAACAATTAATTCTTTTCATAATAGACTTTGCCTTGCTTTTGGCTTGCAAATAATTTGTTTTGATCATAGATTGCAAGTAGAAGTGGTTATGAGGGTTATAGAATGGTTGTTAGTTTGTTGGCCACAATCTGTGTCTCAGCAACTAGGGGGCATACAGTAAAAATAAGTATTGAGAAAAAAACCCTGGCTTTTCAGGAATTAGTGGCATTTTGTGCAGGGTACTGTTGAAATGCTAACATTTTCTTGGGTCAGAAAGTGTTTGGATAAATTAATGGAAGAGAATTTCCTGTGGGTGTCTAAAAGATACTGTCTTTTTGGTTTACAACTGTTCTGAGATTTGAAATGTTTTGTGAGATTTATTCTTTTGTTTTTATGCTAGTCCTGTGGAACTGCCTGTTAGCCCCTGGTTACAAGTAGCATACTGAGGTTGGGGGTCTATCCGTCTGACTAGGCAAGCTGTTCTTGTATTCTCTTGACCAATAAGGTAGCTTTGAAATGGAGTCCTATAACAGTTTGAGCTTGAAGGAACATTAAAGATCATATAGTTCTAACTTCTCTGCCATGGGCAGGAAAATGCTTTGATTTGATTGTTTGACAGTATATTTAGTGCTGTTTTGATGCTGTTTCAATACTGTTTTTTTAAAAAAACAAACCCTGATTTGATATAAGGGGCATTAATTGTGATATAATATGCAAAGTTAAGGCAGGAAATTCAGATGCTGCTGTTGTGAAATGCACAGTGTCTTTTAACCACATGATTGTTTATCAATTGCATTCTAGATCGTTGGAATATGATAAGTTAATAAACTATTTCATTGGATCTTACAGGTCAATCTCTGTATTTATTATGAAATTAGCTTAACTAAATCTAAATCAATCCTTAAAAAACCCCCAAGGGATACTTGATCAAGACTGACTGAAAATAAAGTTTAGCAGGTAGTAAGAAGTTGCTCAGCATTCTTGTGATAGTTGTGAATGCCACGAGGTGTGTGGGTAATGCATGCATCAGAACTGTCTAACTTCTGTTTGTGCAAACTGTTCAGGTGCTTGCTGTAGCAGGCGTGCAGAAGTACATTGTGGTCCAAATAACTAATGTTTATCACATGATAAAATATTTGAGTATTTAATACCTTTTTTGTAATGACAATTTTTTCTGTATAAAATAGCATACATATAAGAAGTTAAAACCTAGAGGCTTCTGTTCATTAATCATTTTTCTAAGGTAACAGTGAAAACAGCTACGTATTTTATGCAGTTAAGTCCCTTTTAAGTTTAAAGCACTGAATTGAGAGTTCTGTGTATTTTGGGTAGAGGGCAATTAGACCTAATCAAGGGTTTCCCTACTGTGGCTTCCATAGCTGTTTAGTCAACTGCATTAACAGGCACAGCACTTATTGGTAAAACTTCAGGTGCCTGCTCCCTGAAGGTTGGAAGTCTGTTCTTCTGTGTGTCTGGGTAAATACTGTCTTTCTTCATAGGCTTCTGGGCAAGACTTCCAAATTAAAGTGTGCAGAGATGCTTCCTTTTTGTATTTGGATAACCTCATTCTTCCAATTTTATTTTTGATTTAGATCTTTTAGCATTTATATAAAAATTTCCTGCAGTAGTCACCTCATGGAAACAAAACAATAAAAGAGTGCAGGACATGGAGTTACATTAAGCTCCATGTAAAAACAGGAACAGGAAATACCTGGATAGCTCTGAGGTTTATGTTCGGGATACTGGTCAGTGTAGTAGTTGTGTAACTTTTTCTGGAATATTTTTTCTAAATAATTCCCTTCTAGCAACACTTGGTATAAAAGTGTTTTTTACTGTGTAATAATGGCCTTTTCATAAATGATTATTTGCAATAATAATACTCTTACTTACAATCAGTGCACAGAACTGTCATTTTATAACAGTTACTCTGGTGAGGTTTTCTTTTAGGCACAGTGTAGAAGTATGTGGCAGATAAGTTATGTAACACTTCCTGGTGAAGAATTTACTTCTTTGCTTAAACACTGGGCATGCATTTTACTTCTCAGTTTCATTGCAATTTTACCTGTGCATATTTAATAACTCTTTGGGAAGTCTCATTTCAGATAATTTTTTGAGGTCCGTGGGTGTAATTAGTTATTTCATGCTGAAAGTAGGTTTTGAGGTAGTGGTGGGTGTTCTTCATCCTTCTTGTAATTTAAGAAATTAGGAGAATGTGATAATGGATTTATTTTTCCTAACTGATAAACAGAGGGGCTAGGGAAGTTGGATCCTCCAGTGATTTGGTGGATCTTCAGGACAAATGTATGACTTGCAAGAGCTTTGTTTGCCTAGCTGATGATACTTTTTGTTACTCAGACTGTTCTTGAATTATCCTAAGCCATGCTCAGCAGGATACTTGTTTAATGATATCTTCTTTATCTTCTTTGCCTTTATCAGTGCAACTCCAACAGGTATTAAGAACCAATTATGAAGCTGACTGTTCTTCAGGACCAGTCCTGAAGGTACAGCATAAATTTAAGCAGTCTGTAGGTTTTTCTACAGTATCTTCTACAGTATCCACTATAGTATCTTTGTAAAAATGTCTGATTAGAGGTAGCCTGCTGTTAGCAATTAAAGGTAAAAATACATTTTTATGATTCCAGAACAAATTCCACTTAATGAGAGATGAAGTGTATTCTTAGGTTTATTTGAAGTTACTGTGTATGCAAAAATCCTGCATGTGTTGGCTGTAACATTCTGAAAAAAAGTGCTTCTCTTAATGCTAATTGAAATGANTTATGCCAGTGACCACTGTAAGAAGCTGGAGAATGCTTGACTCCAGTATTTAACTTGAAACTGTGGTGGATTGCATTCCTTGAGGATGAGACCCCAAGGTGCTGGAACAGAATCCTGCTGTACGCCTTGAGACCCTGGGAAAAGAAAAGATCCTGCTTTGGCAAACAGAAGTCTCAGAAGAAAGTTTAAGCAGAGCATTTAAACAGGTTTACAAATTTTATAACATCTATTCTGTTTCATATCCTCAGCAAGGTTAGTACAGTTATATTGGTAGAAGGCAGGACTACTGTCTCTCTTAACTCCCTGGTGAAGTGGTGTAAATTAGACAGTGCTGGTGATGTTCTGTGCCAGAAAGTCAGATTAACATTTAGGAGGTGCAAAATACCTGCTCCATGTCAACTTTCTGTCATGCCTCACTGAAAATTCTGCATTATACACTTTTATTTTAACTGTCTTACTCTTCCATAACTTTAATTCCATTAACTTGATTATATTAAATTTTGTTGTTGTCAGTGCTGCCATTGCCTTAATGCAAAGCTCTGTACATTCTGTAAGATTATGTTCTTTTATATCTATATGTGTATATATATATATATTTATATGTATGGCTTCTTACATTCAAAGACTTTATTAGTTCTTGGTCCCTTAGGAATGTGTGCTACTGACCTGCAGCTGATGAAAACTGATGTGAGTGTTCATCACTAGAACAGCCTAAGTCAGTTAGGTCACTGTGTTCACAGTCTGCTGTGGATTATGCTTTTGTCTTTATTCCTAAATAACAAATAGGTGTTCCTGATTTTTGAGAGGAAGGGTACATTCTTGAGGATGTTTGCCACACTGTAAATCCTCCCTTTCCTTTCAAACTCTGTAGTGACTGTAAGAACCTGCCACACTACAAAGTGTACAAATTCACTCTTATTTATGTTCTCTTGTACTACAAATACTAATAATAGTAAAGAGAATTAGCTTAATATTCTAAAAATTTCTATTTATTATTAACTATCTAACAACACTCCAAATGTGGCACTTCGTCAAAAGTAGCTTCATGTTAATGGAATAATATGCTAACATAGTGGTGCTGACATTAAAGATATTTTTAATTTAACTAAATTCAAATACTGTCTTTTGGTGTATATATATAATTAGTCTTACTGGTTGTAGTTGTGACTTTGTTAGAAAGAAATTTCTTTTACTAGCAAAGTGTATTCCCAAAAATGTCAAGTGGTTTAAAAGATGGTATGTGAATCCTTTTAGGTAGTGATGGTCCAAGGTGTGTAACTACTTTTGGGTTTTGTTTCAAAGATGTTATTTGCAAGATTCATGCATTTAGGAGGAATACAGAAAATAGAGATAATGACAGAATGAGCAACTGCAACTGAAGATGAACTTGTGCTGAAATAGTCATGCTGAGTTGTTGTCTTCCACAACTTCTGTGAATTTCCTGCTAAAAGAAATTAATAAAACCCCTGAATGATCCTTGGCTTTATAAGTGCTATAAGGGAGTTATAAATACAGAAATTGGGAAGTGATTTCTGTTTTCTGATCTGTGCAGAACTGGCAGAATCAACATTGTAATATAATGTCTCATTGTTTAGTAACAGTTTTGAAAAGAATGCTGAAAATTTGACATAAAACCAGTTTGAGGTCTGGAAATAACATCTTGAAGACTAATCCATTTAGAATTCAGTCTTCTTGTTAAATCAAAAAGCAGTCTGTGAGTTAGCCTTATTAGGTGCCTCACTGGGTTTTAGACTTATTCAGAGGTTTTTTAATTTACAGTAGAAAAGAGTTTCATTTAAGGGATATGACACAGCAGACTGGAACTTCACCTTAAAAAAAATAAATCCCAGTGAGAGTGTGATAGATGTATTTGGGAAGCTGGGTAACTGCTTTTTGTTGTTGTTTCTTGTTTTCTTTGTGTGGGTATTTTTTGGGGTGGTTTTGTTTTGTTTTGATCTTTTGTTTTTCGGAGTTCTTATATTTTGTTTTGGTAGAACAGCCAGAGAAATAATCAGGCAACAAGTGTAAAACATACTGACATAATTTTTATACAATGCAAATTTATGAATCCTTTCTGCATGGAGACACAGAGGAAATTGAAATGGATTCACAAGAAGTTACCTATTATTGTAGTCTAATCTACTGCTATTGAGTTTGTATGTTCTTCCCATGCTTTTTCTTAAGGTATCGCACTTAAATGAAGAACTGGACCCTCGGAACTGAGGGAACTAAGGGATTTCTTGGTTAAATGAGAGGGAAGCCAGTGCTGTCTCTACTGTAATAGGTGGAATGTAGTTAACATAGCTAGTGTCCACTAGGACAGGCAATGACCTTTTTGTTTAATAACTAAAGCAGAGACCTCAACAGGTTATCAAAAGCAAGTATCAAAGAACAAGTAGTTTGATAGTTTGTTGCATATGCCTGTCCAGGGCAGGAAGCTATTCTTGAAAAATTTAAGGTCGAAGAAAATGTACAAGAACCCTTGCAGTGTAAATTCTAAGACTCAATAATTGCAAAGTAATCTTGACCTTTCTTGAAGAATTTTCCTTACAGTTGCTCTGGTTCCATTACACTTCAGTCTGTTTTTTGCCATCAGTTTGTACTCTTAAGTTGGGGCCATTCCATAGCATTATGTGAAAATTGCAGACCTATTTTGAGCACCCTTATTATTTATATTTCAGTACAATAGAAGAAGATAAAAGCATATTCAGCAGTTTCTTTTGAATCTCTGATTATCGTTGTGTGGTTAAATATGAGAGTTTGGGTCTGGACAGACAGCTACTTCGGAAACTTCAAAGTGAAGTGAAATTTCTTTAGGCATTATTTTAGCATTTTATGTAGAACATGTCATTAATAAATGACATCAGTGATGATGCTAAATGTTTTCAGAATACATGCTGCACTGTGGTGACATGGCCTGTGATGGCCAAGAGTATTTCTCAAGTGTTTGAAACACTTATGTAATCTGTTGTTACAGGGTATTTTGCTGTTGGTTGTTGAACCTGGTGACTTGACTCATACTTGTCCACAAGCTTGTCTGTGTCTGTTTTCATTAGTTTTTCTGCAGAGAAGGTACTGCTCAGAAGCTTTGCATCTCTTAAGCAGTTCATACTGGAATAATGTACAAAATGTTTAAAAATAGAAAATTTACATAGAAAATGCTGTATACAGTCTTGTTAATTGACAGAGGGAATAGTTAGAGTTGATAGCCAGTATTTTTAACAAGAATCAGCTTTTGTCATTGGTGTTGAAGCCGTGTTGTGGGCTTTTTCCAGCACAGACATTTGGAAAATACCATGACTTAATGGATTTTAAAAGTGCAAACCTGCAATAATTTCTTACCAAATGACAGTCCATTAAGAATTCCTTTTCATCTGTGAAAAAGTGCTAATTTTTGGCTGACATCTGGAGATGTGCTAATTGACTGGAAGCTGACTAACATCCCAGTTTTCAAGAAGGATGTCCCTGGTCACAACAGGCCTGTCAGTCCCTCTTCAGAGACTGGTAAAATCATGAAGAAGTTTATTCTGGGAGCCATTGAAAAACACCTGAAAGACAACACAGTCACTGGTCACAGCCAGCATGGCTTCATGAGAGGAGAGTCATGCTTATCACACCTGATTTCCTTCTATGACCGGGTAGCCCACCTTGTTGATCAAGTAAGCCAGTTGATGTAATCCTTTTGGATTTCAGTTATGTTTTTGATACTGTCTCTCATAGGATCGTTCTGGACAAAGTGTCCAGCATACAGCTGGATAAACACATCATGCGATGGGTGATCACCTAACATCTTGTATAAACTTTTTTTCTGTAAAAGGCATATGAACACTTTTATTTTATTTATTGGAAAAACTAATATGAAACAAATTAAAATGCCATAGAAAGTCTTTTAAGAAAATAGATTGAGGATTATTAGTTTTACTTTGTGACTCGGGCTTCAGGAAGTTCTTTGAGGAAGGATACTTATATTGTCAGTCTGAATTGTAAAGAGAATTAGTTCGTGTTTGTTTGCAGAGCTTTCTTAAATTATTATTAGGAACATGACTACTTTAAAGTCTTTGGAGCTTGCTTTCAAACATGTTTCATGGATTACTTAGCCTGCTTAAGAAATGCAGTTGAAATACGGTGTTCAGACCCTTGATAGAATAGTAAGTGCTTATAACTAGTAAAAATTACTCTTGCTGCTTATGTTTTACTGGACTATTTGATTATCTTGTGTGATGGCATTCAATATTTGAATGGAAAGATTGTAATTCCTCAGTAGAATTATATTGATACTGGTGAAGTTGGAACTTGGAGATAAAAATGAGTGAGCATTTTTTGAAGTCAAAATGAGCATTTGTGTCTACTTAGATTATGTAGTAGCTTCAAGCTACTGTTAACTGTCAGTTGAATAAAGAAGTAATGCCTGTTTAATGGCCTTCAGATAAAATTTGCTGGATCTCGGGTCTGATGTCTGATTTTGGAGAGAGGGAGACCTAGTATGTAGGGACAGTGACATGGACATTGTGACATGGAACATTTTGGTAGTTCTTTTACAGTCTGTTGATGATAATGACTAGATTATTTTCACTTTTCCTGAAGTTAATGTTATAATTGAGTGTTTCAGAGTAGAATGTGCTTTCAGGAAGATGGAAGTTGTTTTACACATTGCTAGGCAAGAGCTTACTTTTCTGAAGGAGTATCTCTGGGACTGAAATTGAAAAGGAAGACTAATTTATAAATTAAACTGTGGTCATTGTTTGGTAAGTTTTAAACTGAAGCAAAATGTTATAAGCCTGTTCTTGCATGAAGAGCACTACTACAAGAGTGGTCAATGAATGATAAACTCCCAAGGCACTTGCATTTGTTATTCAAAATAAAGGTTTTATAATTTCCAGTTTTTAGACTTGTACATTTTAGTCCTTGAGGACAATGCTACTAGAGTGTGAATCCGTTGTTTTTAGTGTGTTCTACTTCTTTTGGACGTGTAGTCTCTTTTTTTCCCCCTCACATCTACTGGCTTCTCTGTACTGGATAAAAGTTTATGGACAGAGAGTTGGTTTACTTTGTTT
>VXBC01001724.1:686602-762061 GCA_013399945.1 Ploceus nigricollis | reverse complement strand
CAAAATAAATTTATAGAGACTAAGAGTTAACAATGTTTAGAACTGAAATGGAAAGAAGGTGTTTTCTGAGTGTGGTATTGGTTCTGTATTGGTAAACTCATTAGAATTTGATTGTTTGAATTGTATGGCAATGTGTTAGTGTTTCAACAGTTCAGGAGGAGGCTTTTAATCAGTCTTACATGCTTTACCATCCAGATTTCTTTCATGCCTCTTTTTCCCTTTAATACGTTTCACTAGGTTTGAGATGTTGAACAAGTATTTTAAATACTGCATGTCAGAATTTATTAATAAATAAGACTATCAAATCCTATCTGGATGTCGTAACTACTAATATAACCTTTAGGTTATGTATGCAATTTTACCTACCCAAAATGCTGTAGTAACTTCCCTCTTTTTTCCTCAATGGCTTAGAGAAATATGTTTGATCAACGTGAAGTGTGTTATGCTTTTCTGGGCAGTTAAAGCAATCAAGTGCAATTTTGATGTGAATGCTGCCATGGTTGGTGCTGTATGAAGTGTAGGGAAGAATTTTAGGAGTTTCTTTCAAAATAAGGGGAGGGGAAAAAAATTGTCATTTTCTTCCTAGGAAACTTTTCCTTTAAATTTTGATAAATGAGTTTCCAAATAATATACAATATTTTTAATCATTTCAAGTTATGTGTAAGTAATTTAGTAAACTACTTTAAGTCTTCTGTTACACTTTCATCAAACAGTATAATTGCATACTAGGGATGTGGAGTATCAGTGAAATGTGATTTTAATTATGCCTATAATTTAAGGGAAAGTTTCTTGTTTGGGGTCTTAGAGTTTCAGTGAAAGACTGTTGACTGTTTTGAGTATGGTCAGACTTCCTATTTAAAAGATGAAACCCCTTTCAACTACAAAATGCATGTATGTCTTAAATGCAACATGCTGTTAAAACAATAGTAAGTTTACAAAGTGTAGAATATTACATGTTAGAATTTTGATTTGTTCCTTTTTTTTTGTGCATTTTGTAGATTTTTAACCCCAGACAATTCTTTGTCCTGGGATCCATACTGTTCAAGTAGCTATTCAATAATTCTTTTTATCCTTGAATTCTATCTTGCCTAGTTTCAGGCATTATTTAATGCATCCTTGCACAAATACAAAGTATGTGTCACTCTAACTACTTCTCAAAGCTCCCTGAATTCACTTTCATAATAAAGCTGAGCAAGTTGTTGTGGTGGTACTCTTACTTGCAGCTGAGGGCCAAGGTGTAGAGGGAGCACAGATTTGTTTAAATATCAATTTTGTAGAAACATAGGAGATCTCAGGGCTTTGTGAAAATACAAAAATTTACAGGCTGGTAGAAGAGCAGGAACATGCCCTGAAAATTAAAGCCTTGGTTAGGCTTTGAAGAATTGGAAATACAGTCCTTACCCTGGTTGAAAACTGTTCTAACAGAATCTGTGCACAACTAAATCCAGCTGGATTTTTGTAAGCTATGAGTGGCCATATTTTTACTTACAGAACCATTACATGCTTTATAAAAGAATGTGGTTTTCTCTCCCTTAAGAAATGTTCTTGCTAATACATTTTTAAAAATGCATTTTGATTGAATTCTCAATTCAGAAGAGTTAAGACTTGTATTTGACTTTCTTAGTCTCTCTGCTTATGTTTTTTAAACCCTTCAACCCTAGATATGCAGGTTATGATGTCATGGTCAGTTTAGGCTGAACTAAGACAATGTTGTCACTGAAAGGGATTGTTGCTTTAGTATCCTGTTTGCATCCCTTGTGCCAGCCTGAGTTACTCCCGTGGCTTTACAGACAGAGTAGGATTAGGAAACTGATGTAAGTCAGAACCAAGTAAAAAATAAACAGAATGATTTTCTCAGTAGACTTGATGTGTGTCAACACAAGCAGCTAAGTCAGCACAGTAGAAGGAACAGAAATAGGAGGAGGAGGAGGAGGATTGCTCCCCTTGGTATCAGCCTGGGGACTTAAGGCAGTGGAAGGAATTCTGTTGTAACTGGGGAGGGTGGAGTGTGGGGCGGAAAGGTGAGTACAAAATTGTTGTGTGCCATTTTGTTTCCCAGTTTTTGTGCTACACAGTCTTAAGTCATCAGTATATTTACAAATCGTATCAAATCTATCTCTCCTGAGAACTGTTTCAAAGGAAATGAGTATGTAAGGATTGTGAAAGTTGTATTATGTAGATACAATTTTTTGAGCATTTGTCTTTGTGTTTGGAACCTAAGTTCATCACCCCTGAGGGCAGTTTGTATACTTTGCGTTTTTATCGACCCTTTTCAAAAAAGGAGGTGTGTTAATTCATAGGGCTCATGGTCATGCAGTGTATCAGGTTTGACACATGTCCTTTCTCAGTTCAAGACTGAAGGAAGCAAGCTTATTAATTTCTAGAGCAGATTTTTGGCGATCTGATTCTTGGTTTTGTTTTGAAGGTCTTGATGACTAAGTATTCTTCAAGTCTAAATTGATTTTCTGTGTTTCTAAAGAGTGAGCTCTTAACTTCTGCATAGCTAACTTCTGCTATGTTTTAGCCATGTGATGGTTTCAATGAGAAAAAGTAATAAATCCCAAAATCAGTCAAACATGTATACAAACAATTACAGAAAGCAGTTCTGATAAAAGAAGTCTGATAATATAGACAAAAATGTCAGAGCCTCAATTGCAAAGTGTGTTCTTCTGTGGTAACCTTTCTGTTTAACCTATTCGACTCTGTGAAGATTGTTATAAATACTGTTGTATAGAAAAGTGGTTTTTGGGCTCTTTTTGTAAAGCAAAATTTTGGGGTTTTATTTTTTTTTTTTTTTTTTTTTTTTTTTTTTTTTTTTTAGATTTTATTTTTCTACTGTTATTCTGTAGTATGTTTTCAAGATCACATAGCTCATTAAGTTGTCTTGTTGAAAAGTATGAGG
Organism: Ploceus nigricollis; assembly: GCA_013399945.1. Taxonomy (NCBI): domain Eukaryota; kingdom Metazoa; phylum Chordata; class Aves; order Passeriformes; family Ploceidae; genus Ploceus; species Ploceus nigricollis. The sequence goes on along the minus strand of VXBC01001724.1, from coordinate 759,159 downwards.
TCTAGGCAATACTTTCAAGTGTGGGGACTTGAGTCTGTGTGGCCAAGTACTCCAGAAGCATTTCCATAATGAAAAAGTTTGGCTGTGAGCTTTTAGGAAGCAGATGCCTCCCTCTGTGTAGGTTACAATTACATTATTTTCCTCTCTGAGGTTGAAATAAGGGTCAACAATTGCAGCTATGATTTGTCAAACAGTTACGAAAGGGTGCTGGACAATGGAAGAAATATAATGGGGAGAAGCCCATCACTTACAGAAGACCTTAATTTTGGAGAGAGTTGAGAGCTGCATTCAAGTTAAAGGGCATAGGAGCTTTCATAACCCTCATTAGATAACTACCAGAGTAGTTCTGAGTTTCTTTTTGTAGATGGGGTCTGTGGGAAGCCAGTAAACTCCAAGTGTTTGTAGTATGCTCTTGTGCATATGTGCAGGTAACATATAAAAAAAAACCCCACATTTGTAACTCTTTTATGTGTGGTGTGGAACAACTGTGCATTGACTAGTGAAAATTGGGATAGTGTGTTAGGCTTGTAAAATTGGTCAGGTGCTGCCCTAGGTACTAGAGGAGTGGAAATTACATGTAATTGTAGTTTTCTGCAGAAGGCTGTTGACTTTCTATTTGATTAGAATAATTTTTGGAGTGTTTTTTAGAATCTAGCATAGTTGCAGTTGAGTATAATTGGTTTTGTTGGGTGTGCTGATTCTGGATCTTGTTCTCTGCCTTTTATCTTTACATATCTGTGCAATCAGTACAGTCTGTTTGGGTATGTTTGGGGTTTTTGTGCGTCAAGTTGGTGTTGTTTCCTCCCCAGTCCCTCCTCTCTTGCATTACGCTTTGGTTCCTTACTGTTTCTCACCAAGTGCCAGTGGCTAGTTGAGTGCTTTCATGACAGACTTTTAACTGAAATATTCATAACTGCCTTGTTCTCACTAGGATTTTAATTGATTAAATCAGTAACCTTGCTTATGCAAGGTAAAGAAACAGTTTAATTTGGTTCACCATAGAACACAAGTCCAGAGTGGCTGAAATCAGGGTTGATGTGTGAAGTTTTACAGGGTGATACCACTTGGGCTCAAGAAAGGAGCGATGCGAGAATGCATCTATGCAATCACCACGGTTAGACTGTTTCAGGCTGTAACCACTCAGTAATGAAAATGTGCAACCACGCCCTTTACAAAATCTTCACGGATAGATTGGGTGCCAATTATAGCACTTCCTCCCTTGTCCCCATGCCTCCTTTGGTAATGAAATGGTGGTGGTGTTCTTGAGCTCAGTAGAGCAAGGTGGTCTATACTTTACTTTCCTTATTCTAAGTCCCTTTTCCAAGAAATTTTATATTGAATCTAGTACTGAATTAGCTATTCAGTGACTTCAGTCAATTTAAAGTCATAGAGAGGACAAATGAGTTTGTAATGATGTTTCTGTAATGATGTTTCTGTAATGATGGCCAATCCACTAATGTCATTAACTGTTTAAATTTTGTATTCCCATTTGCTAATTCCTTGTTTTTCCTAGGATTTTGGCTTGCAAAAATCAAAATACAAGTCCTTTCACTTTGTAGTGAAGAGACTACTTTTTTCCTCGACAAACTTACTATGTTTATTTTTTTAACTATAATTTTTTGCACTAGTTGAGATGACTTATATATTCTGCTGAACTTATTATCTTCTACTAGGTTAGCAGGCAAGTAGGAATTTTCCTTGCTTCTTTTTAAGTTAGGTGGGTAGTATGACTGATGCTTTAAAAAAAAATCATTATTTTTCTTTATATAGAGCAGCACGCTAAACCCAATTGTCCCTTGATAGTCTAAAATTCAGCTGTTTTCAGTACTAAATAAAATGTGAATCCATAAAATAAATAGTTGTTTCCTGTATAATGGATTTGTAAATTCTGTATTTGAATTTATGTAATCATTTTTTAATCTGTTCAGTATGGTGGCATTAAAAGGTGAATTGCTAGTTGCAGTGTACCTAATTTAATATGGCTTTTGGTTTGGAAGAAAATGTATAATAGAACTTATGCTAATAATGCTGTAAGGACACAAGTGTGTGCATGTATCAAAATGTTTCATATGGTTGCCATTTGTGCCTTCTTGTAGAGTTATTGCACAGGCTTTAATACCTGTTCATCTTGAACAGAAAATAATAGTCTAGGGTAGAAATACTTTTGTTGTTATTGACTTGCTGAAATAATTAATACTATACAGTTTTTTTTCTTTTTCTTTCTTCCTTCTTTTCTTCCTTCTGTGACAGACTTTGTTGCTTTATTTTGGGTACAAAAGGGAATAAAATATGTTTTTGCTTTTTTTGTGTGTGTTTTCAGGCTCGGATAGCGTTTTTACAAGGGGAAAGAAAGGGCCAAGAAAATTTGAAGAAAGATTTAGTGAGAAGAATAAAAATGTTAGAATATGCATTAAAACAAGAAAGGTAGGTATACAAATTGTTTAGTTTTTTTCTGACCTGAAAAACTTAATAGACTAAGATGAATTCCCTTACATTAAGTGAAATGCCTTATTAGATGACTCTGATTTACTTTATGTAAACTGTCTTTAAGGTTGGTTGTCTTCACCTTGTGTTTTCTAACAAACTTTAGTGTCTTCTATAATAAAAAGTTGCATAATTTTCAAAGTGTTTGGACTTATGTCTTAAATAGACAAACAGGACAGTTACTCTTTTCTGGGTTCAAGTTATGGTATACTGAGTAAGTATACCATACTTACATACCCAAAGGTTTCATACCTTATTACTATACCTTTATCTGTGCTTCAGTTGTATTAAATTGGAAAGGATGAAAAATACTGCTCTCTTGGTACTTATTCAACTGTCTTGTATGTGTTGCATGATAAAAACTATATTTCGTGAAGGAACAAAATAGTTTAAAAATCATTTTTTCATTTTGAAGTTGGTGGGGTTTTGTTGCGGGGAAAATGTGGGTGAACCCGAGATGGGAAGAGATGATGTCTGACTCCAATCCAGAAGGCTGAATGATTTCTTTATTATAACTATATTACAATACATTAATATATTATTTAAAGAGGAGATACTAAAACTACATCTTAACTTCTAACTACCATATCTAACTACTAACTGTAACTTCACTCGTGACTCCCTCCCCAGAAAGAGTCCAGACACAGGTACATTCCTTTGGCCATCAGGGCCAAACAATGCTCACCAGAATCTAAACAACTAATGATTCCAGGTAAACAATTCTCCAATGCATTCCACATGGAAAAACAAGGTACAGAAATGGAAATTGTTTTCTCTTTTCTTCCCTCTCTGCTGCTCTACGAAAATTTCTTGAGAGAGGGAAGAATGTGCTTGCCACAGGGGTTTTTTCATATGGTAGATGCTTGCATACTTAGCCTCATTAGGTGTGTTTTCTGTAGCATTAATTTCCTGCTTAAAAAAATTAAAATTCCATTCAGTCTGTACAGGCTAATGTCCTCCAAACTACCTTCTTTTATTGCTTGATTATTTCATTTAACCAAAATTGATAGTTAATTTTGTAAAATCGCTTGGGAAATAATCTTGTTAAGTGCCTATATTTTCAATAGAGGACTCAGTTCTTATTCTTAATTTTATCTTGCCTCTAAAAGGTAGCTGAGTCCAATGGTGAAACATCTTGATAATCAGGCAACAAAATATGTAGGCTTTATTTGTGTATTTTGATTCTGGGGGAAAATTCCTGCCAGAGTAAACTTAAAGTTTTGTAGCAAAATGTGGTGTGGTTTCACCTGGATATTTTTAAATTAGTTGTCCAAGCATAAGTATGTCTAAATATATTTTACATTATGGATCACTATTATGAGTAAAGGACTAGTACAGAAATAAGTTTCAGTTGTTTTCATATTAAAACCTAATGTTTTGGCAAGATGTCTTCTTTCTTCTGTGTGAAGTGTCCAGTATAGAGGTGCTTCAGAAAACATTGTATATTCATACAGAAAGCCATATCAGCACATCATATATTTTCTAGTGAAGTAATAGGCAGAAAGGATCTATTACTTCATTCAGCCCTGTCCTTTTAATGGAAAGTATCTCCAAGTTTCCAGCCAGTGTATGGCTAAAAGTTGCATTGTCATATGGATATCTACAGGTAATGTACAAGTCACTCTGGGTTCAAGGCAGGGTCTTGAGTGTAAAGAAGACTGAGCATATCAAAGAAATAATATGCTCTTATGGCAGATGCAGGTGTCTTGCATGCAAGTAACTTTCTGAAGTTGAAGGAAAAGGTTTTGCTTATTTTGGCAGTAATGAACTGTGTGCTGCATAGAGACTTTTTGCAAATGTGCACCATAAAGCAGTGAGAATTGCCTGCTTATTGAGATAAATCAGAGGCACTTAATTTCACCTGCAGAGTGAAGGCATCCTATAACAGGATGCATAAATTGAAGTTGAATGGCATTGGTGAAACCTCATTCCTTTCCTGAAATGAAGCTGCCTTTATAGTCTTCCCGTGAAATTCTAATATTCATCTAATGGCTAAGAAACTTGTAAACTTGTACACCAGAAGAATAACAGCAGGAACGTACTGTTTGCTTTAGTTCTTGTGGCTGGTGGGTGCAATCCAACACTGCAGTACTTTTCAAGAGGAAGATCCTGGCTTAAGTTCCAGCCGTAATTCTCATGAAGATTGCTAGAAGTGGGAATTGAAACTTGTGTTGACTGGTGAATGTGTGGGAGGCAATGAGGAAGCTACAAATGCTCAGTAGTTTGAGGGGATCTAACTGTGAAAGCATGATGGGTTGAGTAATTGAAAGCAAGCAGGTACTGACTTACCAGTAAATCATCCAAGAATTATATTATGTTCGTTTCTTGCTTGTTGCACTCGGTATTCAGGATAATAGACTTTATTTTTTTGTCATTGTTCCCCTGAGTGAAGAATCACAACTAATGAAAATACACCAGCTCCAAAGCAAAATAAATTCTGAGAATTTCAGACCTGAAGATTGTTGACAGCAAATTTCAGCATTGCACCTGATTCCCCCCACCCTTTTTCTTCATTTCTTGTTGCTAACTCCCTGATGCCATCAACAAGTTTCATGCAGTGAAATACCAATTAGAAGTAGTCAGGAACAAACTCATTCAGACAACTGTTGTGATTTCTCAGAAAAAGGTTGTGAAGTAGAACATCAGTGTGTAAGATTAAATGCAGTAGTTGTTACAAAGTAGTTTGATATTTCTAGTATTTATCTCTTAAGTATGTATAATACTGTTTTAGACAAGTAAAATGTTATTTAGTGTCCTTAAATGCTTTGATAGTTGATAATTTTTTAGTAATAAAATTAGGTCCTATACAGTTATATGCATGGAGTTTCTTTGTTTGTATCTAGTGTGTATTCTTTTGTGGTGCTTTGCAGACCCAGCCAGATGTTGTCTGAGCCACTCCAAGCTTTGTTACCATAGTCTTTAATGAGACTAGCTGAAATCATAAAGCTGTGGCTTTATTTTGGCTTCATGGGCTTTGGACTGGAGCTAACTTACACCCTTGCAACTGAGTGGTGTGATTCAACAGTTAAATAGCAGGAAGCAGTTAAATCAAGTTAGGGTGTTGTTTTTACTTACGGAAATGTAGGCTTAGATGTCAATACTCCAAAGATTGAAACATTGCCCCTTGTAGAATTTAGTTACTCTGTGGTGTGGAGGAGTATTGTTACTGACTTGTCAATGACATTGTAGCTTGTTAGTTTTTTAAGATATTTAGTAATGGCCGCAACAGGGAAAGGAGTAGATGTGCGAATATATAGTTGATTGGAATTTAATAAGATTAATTTTTGCTGTGAAATTGAAATTGTGAAAGACAACTGGTCTCATTGCATGCAGCAATATTTTCTCTTATTTATAGTGACTAGTCATTGGTACAATTCTAGATCAGATATGTCATCATCTGTGCTAATGAACAGTTAAAGTAGAATTTTAATTAATGTTTTGAAATTGTAACTCCAAAATGGAACAACTGCTCCTAAATAGTATGTTGCAGCTCTAAATTGAACAAATTTAGGTTGGCTTTTCAATTATAATGCTTTATTGGCTTCACTTATGAATTGAGCAAAAAATATTTTGTCAACTTTATTTGACTTGAATTATTTTCATTTTGGTTGTTTAGGGTTGCTTGGGGTTTTTCACCCCCCAAATGGACAGTATTTTATAGGGCATATAAATCATAGTACATACTTGTAAATCCCCAGTCTAGCTTGGCAAGTTTCTTAAAGGGGTTTAGGTTTTTTTTATATCCTGAGGCAGGTATATGGGAAAACGTGACAAAGTTTTCGGGAGATTGAACAGGAAACTTTAGATGATAAGGGCAAATTTTAAAACAAACATTCAATCAAGAGAAAGCATTTCACAAGGCATTGACTTAGCAAACTCTAGCCCATCCAACTTCAAATTAACCAGACACACTTCAGTTGTCTTAAGCCAATAATCATTTTCTCCAGTCTCTCACTGTACTTCTCATATTTGAAAAGCTTGGTGGAACATTGTCTTACTACAATGTGGCACGAAGTTTTGTCTCTCAGTTTAAAGAGAGGACCTGAGCTAGACAGTCTGACTAGTGCAGGGGTGAGCTCTGAACATATTAATAAATAGTTTAAAAATATGATTCTGTTTAGTTGGCAGTCAGATTCAGGTCACAAAAAGTCCTCAGGAGCTTTACGATTTTTCAGTTACAGTGTGATTGTCATGAAATGAGGACTTTTATCTTACTAAAAAGGGTCAATAGTGCCATCTACTGACAGTTTGTTAATGAGTCTTCCTAATTGCAATTTTAGCAAAAATTTGTGTAATCTTGAAGAAAACCCTTGCCATCAGATATATATAAGGCACCATTTGAGTACCAACCTGTACTTTCAGTTTGAAAACACTTGAAATAGTGGCTCAGGCATTGGAGAAGGTTTTTTGGAAATCCTTGATTTTGTCCAGCATATGTTCCATTATGTGTCTTTACTTGAGAAGTTTCATATTCAAGAATAGTTTTTATGATTGATGGGAGCTAAGTGTTGTTCAGTTATTCTTAAGCCTTTGGTCAAATGTTTCATTTGAAGTGATAGACAACTGTATTGCTTGGAGGGTTCTTCAGAATATGGCTGCTAATGTTTTTGTGGATATTTTTCACTTTGGCTCTACTGCAAAACACCTAGAGCTCTGTACCTTGAGATTTTGCATGTTTTTCCAAAGGATCTTCACAGTCAAACTGTGAAAGATCAATTATAAAGTTTGAGAATTCCAGGATATAGGCATAGGTAGTTCAGATGAGATTCCTGGTTGTAAAGGGAGCTGAAGACATTTTGATAAGTAACTTGGGTAGATGATATTTGAAGGCTTACGCATACTTTCATGGAAATATTATCACCAAGACAAGTGTTTTATAAAGTGATGGTGTTTTGCCAATTGATGGGGGTGGTGGAATGGACACAGACACCAGTGGAAAGAATGGTCTTGGTTTACTGTTATTATTGAGGCAACACAGATGTAAAGGGGATACATTTGATAAAACAGTAAGCATATTATTCATCTGGCTTTAGCAATAAGCAAAAATAAGCAAGGTAATATATCTAAACATTACTATATGAGAGAGAGAATAGTGATTGAGAAGGATACATCACCAATTGCCTAAATACTTCACCATCATCCAGAGTCACAGTTCTTTTGTAGTGAGGACCTGGAGAAGCCTTCCCAGTAATTGGGAAAATCCTATGTGGTGTGTGTCCACTCATAGATGAGGTCTCAGGTTTGCCCAAAAAGGGGTCCAGCTTTTATAGGCCCAAATCAACAAGTCCAAGTGACTTGTTAGCCTTTTGTGCAGAAAACATCTGGTTCTGATGGCACGCTTCCTAACCAGCCAGGGCCAGAGCACAGGTCATGGCTGGGAGGCTTTTTGCCTAAAATATTCCACTAACAAGTCTCTAGGGATACAGGTTGGGAGGATTTCTCCTACTAACAAGCCTTTAGGGACATTAGTTGGGAGAATCTCTTAATATATCTTACACAAGGTTATACAGATGTCTCTACAGCAGCCGGTTTGGTATTAAGAACAACTAATATAAATATTTTTATCATCTATTTTTAACTAAAGAACCATGATGGTATTAATTGCATCATGCTCAAAATTCATCTTGTAAGTCAACTCAGGCCTAGGCCTGTTGTTCAGGCCTTAGCATATCAGGTGGAGAAGGAGAGATTAGGGTTAGGGAATCAGAGATCAGAAGATGGGAAGGACTGAGGCATAGGAGGACTAAGTAGAGATTGGAAGCTAAGCCTCCAGTCAATGAAGAGAAGCAAATCCAGAAAAGAATACAGGTGATGAGAGAAACAACCACTCTAACATGGCTTTTCTGAGGGATACGTATCATAAGCAAAGACAGAGCAGGACACAAATCAAAGTGGAATTCAAAAGTGGCAGAGAGGCAGGAACCCTAAATAAGAAGTTAATTTGTTGTAGTGTGATTGGCTACCTATGACAGTGGTAAAATGACAACTATGACAACTGGAAAAATTATTTCTGCTAAGTTCTTGAACCTGCTGGTTTTTGAAAGGTTCTCTTATTAGCTGATACACAGGAAAAACCCCACGTTCTTGGAGAACACACTAAACTCTTGTTTGTAAGTTACTTGATAATTGTGAGTAATTGTCAAAATACTATCTCAAAACCGTGTTCTTGAAAGACTAGAAATATCTGTTTGATGCAAGAATTATCACAACAGATTCTAGCTGGATTAATTTTACTATGTTGGTATGGTTGCTTTAAATGGAAACAGTAGAATGTTTTGAGTTGATCGAAGTCTTGTCTACTAATTTGATAAACGTCTGCATACTTTTTCAGGGCAAAATATCATAAATTAAAATATGGCACAGAATTGAACCAAGGTGACTTGAAAATGCCAACTTTTGAATCAGGTAACTTTTTTACAATAAATTTTTGTCTGTTTAATTTATTGCAGCTTTCTTCTCCGCACCCTCCTCTTAGGTCTGTTATAGGGAATACATCTAGGGAAGTTATGGGGTAAATGGGGTAAATATTTTTTAATCTGAAAATCAAAATTAATTGACCTTTTTTTTTAGAAGCTCTGAATGTTTTTACCTTAAATCAAGGAAAATACTCCAAAAAAGAAAAAAATAGGCTATCCTAACTGCTTTTCTGGAGTGCATCTGATTTTGCAGTTGTAAATATCAAGCTGATAATACCAGTTTTGCTCTTCAACGTATTACAGAAAGCCTTTCTCCTAACAATGCTGGGCTCTTTAATAAGTTGAATTGCATTTGACTTCTTTTGAAATATTGGTCTTTGGGAGGTCTTTGGGCTTGTATTTCTATAGTGTGCCTTAAAATTGTGCTCTACAGATTTGTATGCCAGCCTCTCCCTTCCCCCCCACCCCCCCTTCTGTTTTACAAGTACCACATTTTGGGTACATTTATACCCAGTTGGAACTAGAGATCATGATGCATATTTCTGACTTGATGGGAATTTTTGTTTGTGTCTAAAAGCAGTATAAGTTAGATGTTAACTATGACACTGTGTCTTTCAGAAGATACCAAAGATACAGAGGTTCCTGCAGTACCTCAGAATAGCCAATTGACCTGGAAGCAAGGCAGACAGTTACTGCGACAGTAAGTAGCATTGTTGGATATTGGTGTATTCATACTTTTCCTTGCAGTTTGAGGAGCTCTATGAAACAGAGTAACTGAGGTGGGCAAATAGTGATTTGTTCTTCAGGACCTTGGAGTCCTGAGCTTTAAGCAGTACAGAGTAGAGTTTTCCATGTGAAAGGGATAGCGAAGCTTATTTTTCCTTAAATGATACAGCAGTGGCATTCATTTTTAACAGTGAATACTAAGTTTCCTTTTTCATCAAATATCCTTTCCTCTTTCTTTCTTCTCTTAACATATCTAGGTATCTTCAGGAAGTAGGTTATACAGATACAATATTGGATGTACGCTCCCAGCGGGTAAGGTCTTTGCTTGGGCTCTCCAATTCAGAACCAAATGGTTCAGTAGAGACAAAGAACTTAGAACAGATCCTGAATGGGGGTGAATCTCCTTCGTCAAAACAAAAGGGACAGGAAATCAAAAGGTAAGTGAAGAGATAAGAAATGCATGAAGTTTGTTTTGCTTAATCATTGATATGTACTGGTCAGTTTACACTGAACTTTTGGCTGGAGAGTCTGTGAACAACTGTGAGTGTAGCTGACCAAAAAAAATTATGAACTTAACTGAAATTGATTATACATAAGAGCATACATGCCTATTACATATATACATGTATGTTATACTAACATGATATACAGGAAAATTGTGTGTTGATGTTAAATTACGTAATATAATCACTTTGGAGTCGTTATTTTAAGGAAGGAGTCTGTTGAATAGTGCTTTTGTAATAAGGACTTAAGCAGATGTAGAAACTTCCTCATTCAGCGATTTCTTGTTTTGCTGGTTTTTAAGTTCTTAAGCTGTCAGGTAGCAATTTTGTTTAATCTGGTTAAGCTTCTAAATCTCTTCAGCAAGTAAAATGGATTCTCTCTTACTGTTTATATAGGAATTCTGGTGATGTTCTTGAAACATTCAATTTCTTAGAAAACGCAGATGATAGTGATGAAGAAGAGGAGAATGACATGATAGAAGATATTGCAGAAGGAAAAGAAAAGCATCGGATAAATAAGAAACACAAAGTAAAAGATTTTTTTTCTTTCTATAATAGATCTGGAATTCCCTTTAAAAAAGGAATTTTTTTCTCTGGAGATGATAGAAATATGTAATGTCAAAGTATTTGTCGCACTTTTGTTATCTGAATGGATTATACGCAGATGCATTACTAATAGATTTGGTGGTTTACTTAATACATTACATTGCAAACTTCAAAACAAGTAACCAGACTGTTTGCAAATATGAATGCTGCATTGGATTTTCCTGAATAGTTGGCAGTATGAGCTTGGCTTGATGCAAGCCTTAAATCTCCCAAACTGATTTGTCAGGAAGGGATTTTCACCATACCTTGGACTTCTGGTAAAGAGATTAGTCAAGCATTGAGTTGAATCCCTTTTTGTCTATAAAAGTCTGATAATAAGATTATCAAGTGAATCTCTAAGTGTATATGAAGATCTTACACTCACTTTTTGACTTTTGACAAAGCTTTTTTTTAATAGAAAGCAAAAGGATCATTTATAGTTATCTTTATAAAAATGGTCTCTTTCTGCAAAAGTAAGAACATTTTGCAAATAGCCTCACATGGAAAATTTCTTGAACTGAAGAATAAAATAAAACTTTTCACTGATGCCTTAGTAGAGGGTTTCTTTGTTTTGTTTAAGGTGAAGAAATGGTTAGAAATAGTGAAAAGACAGTTTTCTTAAAATGCTCTATATTCCAAGCTTATGCTTAACACTAAAATAGAACTGGAAAGCAAAAAGAAGGAAAGGCTTCTGGACCAGTAGAAAGCATAGTTTGTAAGCTCTCTCTCTGCAGGGTTATTGATAGGGCAAGAAAATCAACAAAGTTTTCTAATTCTTACCTTAAGTAAAAAAGGTGAAGGCTGGGGTGTATGGGATTTTTGTTGCTAAAGCTAATGTCATTGTTCTTTTTATTTCCTAATGTTCAGCAGACTGCGCTGCTCTCTTTTTTTTTGATAAGCCAGCTGAGATCACAGTTTCTTCTTCTGCATTTTAGATTGAAAAATATTTTCCCCTGCAACAAATTACTCAGTGAGAATAGCCTATATATATTGTAACCTAAATGACTAGAAAATCTGTTTATGATTCAAATGCAGGAAAATATTTGTCTTCTTGCAGATTGGTAATGAAGGTTTAGCTGCTGACCTTACAGATGACCCTGATACTGAAGAAGCTTTGAAAGAATTTGACTTTTTAGTGACAGCTGAAGATGGTGAGGGAGCTGGAGAAGCTCGAAGTTCAGGAGATGGAACAGAGTGGGGTAAGACACTTATAAAAGCATTTAAAAATAAAGGAAAACTTGTTCATGATACTTCTTAAGAGTTTTGTAATACTTAATAAAATGGTATGGATGTGTGGATGAATGTGGTGATAAGACATTGATGCTAAGAAAATGATATATTGTATGGTGAAACATTCAGATATATGTATATATGTTGTTGTAGGTGGAAGTACACTTGTAGTTACATTTCTTTCAGGTTTTGTTTCTGATTTCAAAACTAAGAGGAGAATATTTTCTTTGTTAGATAAGAAAGGCTAGGATTCTGAATGTTTTTATACCTGGATTAAATTTGCTTTCATATAGTTTTCTTTTTTTTCGTATTTGTTTCTTATCAGGACCTTCAAACTTTTAGTACCTAAGTTAAATTAATTCTTGAGTGTACTTGAAAAATGGACAATTAGTTCTTTTATTCTTCTGAGATTTTTTAGATGTTGTTGCTAATATGGCTTGTATTAGCAAAATAAAAAAAACCCAAAACCATTTCTAATAGCCCAACCTTTTATTAGTAACTTGATGTGAAACAAAATATGTTAAGTCAGTAATTTCTGCAACCTACATGTTTCAAAAGAGGAGATTGAAAGGAGAAAATTTTTATAGGAAAAAAAAATAGTGATCCAAGTCATGGATATCTGCCTTTAAATGGGAAATTGACTATCTTAATTTCTGAACTGTGATGCAACCAATTTTGTACTTACATTATGTAAGTCTTAAATTGTAAGCCCCAAACTGCCATTAGATCATGTTGTTTGAGTATTTTATGTGACAATGAAGTCATACTTCAATAAACATCCCAGTGAGCAAAGAAAATGTAAAGATATACAAAAATTAAGTAATGGCCATCTTCCATGAAAATAATACAGTCTTGATTTTGAAGGTAACAAGGATTTGAAACCATTCTTTCCTAAAAATTAGTATCAAAGGATTAGTCACCTTTATTTTTAAAACTCAGTCTTATTTCTGGTTGGAAGATGAAGCTGAACAAGCTGTTACCTTTAGTTTTGGTAATAAATGTCTATTTTTAGTATCATTTTAGTTGCTTGATGTTATTTGAGCAGTTTTTGATGATCTTTTCATGTAGGCACATAGGCAGATCTCTTGGTAAAAGATGTCTCATAGCACCTGAAGCAAGAGTTTTTGACTTTGTTGGCAACATCCCTTCAAATATATAGTGATGTGGAAAGTTGTGGTTCTATTATCAGTCTTACTATGGTATATAAAAGGCAAGATAGTTTGATACTGTAATTCATGCAGTCAAAGATTTATCCATGGTGGACTGCTGAAACCTACTTTGTTGAACTAGCTTGTCCATTGCAATTCCAAGTTGTTGTTTCCAAGGATTACTTTCCTGTGTGTTCTATGTCTGGCATTTTCTCAAGTAGTTACCAAATTTTAAGGTCTGTTTTAAAAATCGAATTGACCCACCACGCTTTTCTTAGAGCTGTTTGAATGTTTTTTATTACGTTTTGAATGAACCCATAACAAAGTGAGGCAGAGCATTTTAGGAGTTTATACATGCTTGTGACAGCTGATTTAACTGCAGCAATCCCCTTGCTACCAAAAAACTCATATCTGAGACAAGAAAATGGGAAGGAGGAAATAAAACATAAACTCAGTTTCATCTTTCAATGTATGGTCTCAGTTTTGCTGTATGAAGACAATTTTCATAAGTTTTTTGTATATTTTGTAATTTACTATTTAAATCAGTCAAAGACATCCCTACAACTGTAGTAGCAATATTTTTTTCACAGTATGTCACTGATTTTTGTACAGATGTTCTTTCCTTAAATGGGCATTTAAGGATACAGTCCATCAGATCTTGGGATTGTGTTATTTTTTAAAGATAAGTGTAAATATGACAAGACTTCTTTGTTAACTATCACAGATAACATTTTAAATACTGTCCCACTTAAATGCTTTCTAAAATAAAATAATACACTGCCTAAACCAATTTATTTTAGCCTGTCACATTATTTTAAACTCTATGAAACTTGTTACTTCAAATATCCAGGTCCATCTAGTTAGTTATTTATGTTGAGGGGAAAGTTAATTTAAATGAATATGTACTATTACTTCCTAAACAATTGCATCAATCGTGAATTTAAATATTTCTGTTAACATCCAAATTTTACTTCATAATGTAGTAGTTGGTCTGTTCTGTTTTCATAGTTTTTTCTTTCTTCCTGTTTTTGTTTTCCTGTCATTAGCCTCCTTCTATCACTTCTTACCTTTGCAAACATTTAAGCATTCTGAAAAAAAAGTTAATATTTACTTCTCTAATTAGCTATAGTGCTTTTATTTCATATCTGGAAAACATCTGATGTTTAAGCTCTAAATATATTGCCTAGTTTTGCTTTAATAATATTTACAGTTCTTAATTGAAGAGTATTATCTGTAGGTCCAACTTTCAATATCCTAAAATATTTCAGCACCAAATTTGATAGTTACATTTTTGCTGTTGTTTCAAACCTGTCACTGAGTGTTTTGAGGTTTGGATTGCTTTTCTTTTCTGCTGTATTACGGCTTTTTATGAACACATTATATTTTATGCAAGGGCCTTAGTTAACATACTTTGAGTGTTAAATTAATTCCAAACATTGTGATTTAAGGTGTCCTGTCATGCAACATGTTTTACTTAGGAACAGCTTATCTTCAAAATAGTGAAAGATGAGTAAGTTCAAGCAGTGTTAAATGAAGAGTCAAAGTGATGTGACATACTAAAAAAAAAAGTACAGTTTTAGATTTAAAAAAAATATATAAATTCCTTGTGGTGATTTAGTATCAATAAAAAATGCATTTATAACTTCAGTTTGCTTAAGCAAACAGCAATATATACATATTGTTATATATTGTGCTACATATTGCAGATGTCACTTACTATGTAGTTTCTTTATTCTGCTTATGGTTTCATGTGTTCATCACTGGATTTCTCTTCCCCATGAAACACAAAAGTTCTCTTTACAGATGGACCATAAGTTAGAGAATGACTGTGCCCAGAATTCTGGGTGGCAGTGTGTGACTGAAATTCACAGTCTCTTGGGCCATCTTCAAAAAACTTCTAAAAAATAGAAAAATTTAAAGCCAGCCTTTCTCCACTCCGTTATACAGGTCAGTGGACATCCTGGGTTCCTCTGTGCTGTCCTGTATCAGTTTAGTGCAAGGAAGGTCACTCTTGGGGGCAATTGCAGAGGTCTTCTAGTTGCATGGCTCTGTTCTGAAATAGCCTGATATATCTAGGCATGCTGGAGAGAAACACTGCTGGGTTTTCCTAAAAATCTTGTTTGAAATCCATTTCACAGCCTACCCCGATAATCTGAGTTTGTGTGTCATCTAGTTTTCTATTTACAGCCTACATTTTTGCAGCCAACAATGTTGGTTTTGAATATTTATGTTTGCAGGCTTGTGCTTTTCCTGCTTTCTGTTGACTGAAGGAGCCCAGTTCCTTCAAATTCTTTGTCTTGATATTCAATGCCCTAGTTGTTTTGCACTCTACAGACATTTTCTAAACTTCCAGTGTAGAACACAGACTGAACGTGTTGCTTCAATTTTGTCATTATCTGCACTGTCCTGGTTTAATGCACTTCACCTTTTAAAATGCACCAAAATGACATTTTTTAGAATAGCATTACATTGATGTTAGATGTGGTCATCTTCTGGTTGAGTTTAATTTCCTAATCCTTCTCTGCAATGCTGCAACTTAGCTGATTATTTTCATTTTATTAATGGTGCTTTTGAATTTTATTAATTAGTTTTAATTAGATTTTAATGGAATTTTCTTTTAATTGAGTTCTAGTGGTTTTGATTTTTTTTTCTCTTTGGTTGGGCATGTTCTCTGACTTGCATTTCTGTGCTTCTTGTGTTTCCTGAGTAATCACTCTTCCTCTCTATCAATGCTTAGGCCCAGTGATCAGAAAGATTGAGGTCTTTGTGTTTGCAGTTTGGTAGATGTATCTGTAGTTTGGTGTAGGATGTCATTGTTCCCTTCTCATTGCCAGAGTTCTTTGTGGACAGCTTAGGGCACTCTGCCATTATGCTCCCGTTTCATGTTTCACTGCCCTTGCCATCTCTGTATTCCACCTCTTTGATCATGATTGTCATTGAATGATGGTAGATGCATCAGTATCCTAGGGTATCTGTCTGCTCATTCATTGTCATGTTTTGTCATGAAATATGTACTTGGAATAACTCCTATTATTTTTATTTCAAATGCATGTTACTTCATTTCTGCTGTGTATGACTCCTCTTGTGTACTTTCATGATTATAATGGTTATAACTTCAAAAATGGGTACAATCATACTGTAAATATGATTGGAAGTTGGGAACTGAGGAACTAAGTCTTCTGATTTTATGCCTAAAGAATTTGTGAGTATAAAGCTGAACTGGCCCACAAACCAAGTTTGGTTGCTGCCTGGTTGTCTCCTAGCAAAAGTGCTTCTGCAAATGTTATGTTTGCCTTGTCATAGAAACAGGTTTATCTTTTTAGTAATTCTAAGTTTTCAGAAACGACTGAGGTGGATAGTTTAGAGAAGTGGAGACCTGACTTTTCATAAAGAATAATTAACTCTGCAATATTTGTCAAAAAGAAAAATATGTCTTCTGAAACTACTGTGGAATGTTGTATTTCTGCTAATTATGATTTAATTTCTGGAATGCAGTGGGATGTCCACCTGTGCAAGTTACTTTTCTTCATCTTTATGTGAAAAACTATTGATAGACTTGCTTCTCTGGTTATAGCTAGGATCAAGGTTTCTTTCTTGTGCATGTAGAATGAATGTGAAAGGATGCATGGTGGTCTTCATGAATAAACTGGCACTGACTTACTCAGCTTGCATTTTCATGAGAGATATAGCATGAATGCTTTTATTTGCTTATTCAACACTGGCTGAATAATTTCTTAACACTGTCTTTCTAAAGATGCAGTAATTGTTTCTGAATACCAATGAATTTTTGTGTATTTTGAAGTATCTAACATAAACAGTTACTTATGAAGTTTAATTTGTTTGCTCCTTGGTAACAAATTAACATACAATTTTTAAATATGTAACTGATAATATACAGTGCCTTGGAGAACTGTATGAAATGAAAGTTGGTCTTTTATAAACTTAAAATGGAGACTGCACCTTTAAAATAAAGATTTATTAATAACTTTTATTAATGCTCTTATACCACCTATGACAGTAAATCACCAACAGCTTGCATTGCCAATTGCTGATTTGTTTTCTTTTAACAATATGCTGCATGTAGACAAAGATGACCTGTCCCCAACTGCTGAGGTTTGGGATGTAGACCAGGGACTAATAAGTAAACTGAAGGAACAGTACAAGAAGGAACGAAAGGGGAAGAAAGGGGTAAAGAGTAAGTGCAGATTCTGAATCTTGTAATGCACCACTTTTTTTCCTATTTAAATAGAAGACATTTTTTCTCATGAGTTCTGTTTGTTGTGTTGTTTTTTTTTTTCATTAAGCATCATTTTCTGTAATGGGGGCAACCAACTTTAACTTTCTACCTGCTGAATGTGAATATGTCAAAATCTTTGACAGCCATTTAGTAAATGAGAAATGTTGAAAAGACAAAAATTCAGGGTTAAAGAGGTGAAGAAAACTAAATGCATAGAAATGTTAGTGTAAAAATAATGAACAACTTGCATTTTGAGGACATTCCCACTCTTAAGAAGTTTTCTGAAAGATTAAAACTTCATCTGCTTCTTAAAGTATAATACTGTGATACTGTTGTGGGACTGGTGATTGTTGGGCTTTTTCTGGGGGTGGTGGGGTGGGTTTTTTTTATTTACTTTTCGGGTTTTTTTGCTTTATTTTAATATGCTATTTATGGGCTTGTAATTATTTTTACAGCCCCAGGCATAGAGAATTAGGAAATGCCTGTAATGTAAATATGAACTTTTTGCTGGCTTTATTTAGGAGATAATCTTTATTTTATAATGCCCTTCACTTTTCTAGGCATTTACCAACATTTTATTTGATATCCCTTTACTCCCTGAGTTTTCTGACCAGTTGACCTATTTTAACTATGTAGTTTAAACCAAAATTCAGGGTTGAACTATGTGATAAAAATGCTTTTGGAAATTATGTTATCAACTATAACTATAAAGTCCTTAGTGCATAAAGTGGTATTGAGTCTGTCATCATAGAATGGTTTGGCTTGGGAGGGACATTAAAGATCATCTAGCTCCACCCCCCTTGCCATGGGTGAGGACAACCACCAGATCAGGTTGCTCAGAGCCCCATCCAAGCTGTTCTTGAACACTTCAGGGATGGAGCACCCACAACTTCTCTGGACTCCTGTTCCAGTACCTCACTACTCTTACAGTAAAGAATTTCTTCCTAATATCCAATCTAAACCTACCCTTTTAGTTTAAATCCATTCCCTATGTCTGGACTCACTCCAGCAGGTCCATGTCCTTCCTGTGCTGGCACCCCAGAGCTGATGCAGCCCTGCAGGTGGGGTCTCACCAGAGCAGAGCAGAGGGGCAGAATCCCCTCCCTGGCCCTGCTGCCCACGCTGCTTTCGATGCAGCCCAGGACAGATTTGGCTCTCTGGGCTGGGAGTGCCCATGGCTGGCTCATGTCCAGCCTCTCACCCACCAGCACCCCCAAGTCCTTCTGGGCAGGGCTGCTCTGGGTCTGTCCCTGCCCAGCCTGTGCTGATGCCAGGAATTTGCCCCAGCCCAAGTGCAGCACCAGCACCCGGTCTTGTTAAAACTCATGAGAATCCCATGGACCTGCTCCTGGAGCTTGTCCAGGTCCCTCTGGATGGCATCCCATGTCACTTTAGAGAAGCTCCCATGGTTGCTGTGCTTTTATTTTGGAAGTATTTTTTAACAATTTCTGGAGATAATTAGTAAAACATATTTTCCTCAGTTTGAAAAATTGTATGGATATACACTAACTAAATTGCATGATACTTAAAATGCAACACTTCCTGATGACTTCTGTAATTATTAAGATTTGAATTTAACCGCTACTGATCAGGTAGTGCATGTTGGTTGTTTTTTCAGCATTTTTGCATGACTTGTACACACACATAAACATAAAAGCTTTGACAAAGCAAAGATTTTTAGTCTTTGCTTTAATGAGAACCTACAGTAGTCATCTGCATGCTAATGTGTATGAGCATTTAACATGTAAATCAGCAGTTTATATCAAATTTGCATTAAATATTTGGTAGGATTAGAAATTTATTTTTAATGCCAAAATGGACTTCCTTTATTTGAAATTTTCTTACTAAATCCTTTACATTTAAGACATTTTGAACCACAGTGGCTGCAAACTAACAGAAAGTTTTCTTCATCTAAAGGAATTTTGAAATCTTTGGTTCACAGAGGACAGTATTTAGGAGACAGCTGTGTGTGACAGTGCTGAAAAGTGACATAAGTCGTTGTTTAGCGTTTTAAATTTGAATTCTCCTTTGGGAAACCCTGAACACATATAGTCTTAAAAGGTGGTTTGTGAGATTCTTTGCTTGTCACTGATATTCATTATAGTTTCTGATGAAAAATTAGCCTCTACATCACTGAGCTAATTGGATGAGGGAACTCTGTACACAGGGTAAAAGTATGCATTCAAGATTGGGCAGATTTATTTAAATAGGGTTTTGTAGACCTTTTTTTTTCAGCTTTTTGACATTCTGAAACTGAAAATAATGTTGAAGGGCTTTTTTATTCCTGCTGCTCATGTCTGATCATTTGGGGACTTCATCCTGAATACATATCTCTTCCTTTACTCTTCATTGTTTTGACTTCTATCAGAATTTGTTCTGAGTACCATCAGAGCTTATCTGCATGGTAGTATATATCATCATAAGCATCAAACAAATGTGCATTAAATGTCATCTTTTGGAATACTTTGAAGACAGCATAATAAGATGGACATTTTGATGGGTTCTTTTGTTGGATATGCATCTGTAACTGCCATAATCTGTATTTACACTGTAACATAACCAGGCAGACACAGCCCTGGCTGTGTGAACAGAAGTAGATCTGATTCTATATGGATGCTTCTCTAGTCAGTATCCCTATGTTCCCTTTTAGGTGGAATATCTTATTTAAGGTCATCTTCTGTCAGCGCATACATTTTCCTTAAGTAATACTCTTGTTTGCTGGGGAGAAAGAGGGTGTCTGTCCAGGTAGTCATGATGTTATGTGGAACTACAACCTCTTTATGAAAGGATCTTTAAAAATACCCCACCAAAACAATAACAAAAATCCACCACCTCACAGCTTTCATTTCCTTTATAATGTCAGCTGTAAAATAATGCAAAATCTGTTTATTGAAGAATTCTTGTGTTAAAAAACCCCGGAAGCAGAGAAACAAACCACACCGATCCAGGACTTAGCGTGATACATAGATAAGGAGTTAGGTTTGATTTCTACAAAAGCAGGCTTCTCTTTTTAGTAATACGCTGAATTCAGGCCTCTTTCTTGCCCAAATTTGATAAGATCAATTTTGGCGGGTAAGTCAGGGGATAACTGTTTTTCAGATATCGCCTGTCACCTTTGCAGGGTATGATAGTGGAGCTGTTACTATCTCATTTCATTCTATCAGGTCAGCATAATGTGTTTTCAGTCTGAAAGTTTTCCCATCTTGTATATATATGTATATATCACTGTTGAAGTGAAGATACTTTTATTGTTTTTCCTTAGCTTTTTGTGCTTTTTTTTTTTACTTTTCTGCTCTTTTCCTTCAGTTTAATTGTTCTGTACTTATAAAACAGTATCCGTCCCATTCACTTTCCTACCCTTGATTTCTGGATATAGTATAATAGTTGATAGGACTGAAAAGAGATCTGAATTTTACCATCTTCATTACCATCACCTGTTCTTGACATACAAGAATCTCTGTCTTATATTCAGACTTGGACTAATGTATCTTGGACGTAATAGAACTCTGCTTTAGGCGTCTCAGACTAAAACTTTTCATCACTGAATATTCAGTTACCTATTTCACTTTTGATGTCTGAAGGACCGTACACTAAGATGGTACTGTAACTTTTGCTTCAGTTCATACCAGCTCCNTTTTTTTTTTTTTTTGTCCTTGGCTTTTTTTGAGGGTAAAAGGGTCATCCCATTTTGTGCCTTGAACATAGTTGCTTATGCAGAGACGTCACATTATTTTCGTTAAAAATCTCCTTGTAACATTTACAATACTTGAACAGTTACATGAAGGTACACTTGCACTTACTTGAAAGCAGAAACTTGTGCAGTCCTCTGTAGTGGTGGCACAGTCTTGAATATTGACACATTTTTCAGCGTAAAATGTGCAGAAGTTGTTTGGAACAGCAGCTGCTCCTTTGTAAACTTCTCTCTGTATTGTATGATGATTGAGGACTGTTCTGAGGTTATGCCTGAAGGACAAGAAGTGCCCAAACATACTGAAAAACACTAAAAGGCAAGGCTATCAATCTCCTCTTAATTAGTGACAAACTAAATGAATGGCTGCTTAAAGGTAGCAGAGCCGAGGGGCTACTTCTAGTTTCTTCTGAGTATGCTTCAAGACAAACTTATCATGCTCATATGTTTGGCATGAAAGCACCTTGAGAAGATGCTTTCAGTTCAGATGGAGTAAGGGTTTATGAGCCATTTATGACATTTTGCATCAATGTGATGAACAGTTAATGCATATCAACGTGGAGAGCACAAATGGTGTTTTCTTCCGGAAAGCAGAGGGTTTGTTAAAGTAAACAGTTTAGGGTCCCAGTCATGACTTTTATCCTTTCATTTTATTAATTGCTCTATAATATCTTCAAGAATATATCTGCTCCTGGTCACCGTAGGTGCCTGGCTGATGGCTGATTGTAATAAAGACGAAGACAAGCTTTGTAGTCTGTATGTTGTAGAGATCTGTCCATTTTAAGAGTGACTTTTCTTATGTGAGATCTCACCTGCTGGCTGCAATATTAAGTACTATACTTTAGAAATTAAATCCTTTCAGTATAGTGATATTAGAAAAAAAGAGTGTTGGTTCAAAAGAGATTTCTCATTATTATTTTACATTCACTTCATCAGCTGGGATCACAGGTTTCTAGACATTCTTCTACAGGAGAGTGAAACGAAACTTAACTGCTCAAGTCATCTGTTTTATGAGGAAAGCTTTTGGAAGCCAGTTTTATTCTCATATTGCTTCTGGGTAGCTGTCTTTGTATATTTAACTAGAATACTAAGTATTCCATGAAGGAAAGAAAAAAATACCAAAAGCAGAAAAGTGTAAATATAGGGAGTTTTATTACTTGGCAAAATGAGAATATTTTGCAAATATTAATGAGAATAGTTATATAGCATTGTTTTAGGGGTATGTGGGGTATACTTCCTGTAATTCTTCTTCAAGAAATACTTTTTGTTGTCATCCCTCTCTGCAGGGAATTCTCAATTATCTTTAGAGAATTCTGTTATTCATGGACACTTACTATTGAACACATTGATTTAAACTAGTAAGATCTGAAATGATCAGATACTTTATGAAAGTATATTTTAGTGTTTAACTGTTTGAATAACGGTTCTGAGTTTGATAAGTCATTTGTAATCATAGTATTTGGTTTCAATTTCCTCTTTAATAAAGGGGAGACATGTCACCTCAGTATAAGAACTTGGTTCACTGATGCTTCCTTTACTAAATGGTCTACAATATCTCTGCTTGCAGTCCCAGGAAGGGCTGTTTTATTGGTTGAAATTTGGTTATGTCTTTCATCATTATGGATTGTTTTCTTTAAAGAGGTTCTCTCACTGAAATACACTTTGTAATTGAAGCTAGACTTTTTGACGTGGAAGTTATGAAGGTGAAAGCAGGAGTGGGTTTAGTAATTCAAAGATATTTTAAATTATACTTTTTTTGTTTGCTAATGTCTACATATTAATTAAATGTACATATAATTCAGGATGCTTTGTTTCTAGAAGCTTGCTTTTATAATAATTTTAATATAATATACATCTGCAGTTTCATGCAGTGGTGGAAGCATTCTTGCTGCTGTGTTTAACAAACACTTAAAACAATTTAAATACCATTCAAAGCAGGGAAAGTTAATTGTTCGTTGCACCCCCATTATGAGTTGTCTGTTCTTTTGCTCTCATTTTTAAGCTTATTTTTAATTAGCACTCTGTTTTTTAATGTTAAATTGTTTAGTATAGTTAAAGTTGTGTAATATTAGAAAATGTTTAATTCATACATTATTTGTTTAATAGTGAATGTTCTTTTAGTATTTGGCTTGACTTTCCAGCAGGGCTGTAAGATGATTTTTTTCTCTTTCCTACAGGAAATTGTAGAATAGATCTACAGAACACAAAGGAGTTATTCATTGATTTAGTAAATTAAAATTGTTTGCATGTAGTTTTCAGATTTGGTGTATTAACTCCTGCTTTTGATTTCCAAAATATTACTAAACAAAAGCAAAGCATTATTTATTTTAAGGAGGTCCCATCAGTAATTATTCTTATTTAACGGATTTTTAGACTTCAGTCAAGTCAAGCGGTAGCAATCAAATGAATTTTTGCTGCTGACATTAATTTACAGGAGTCAACAGGACAAAACTTCACGACATGATAGCTGATCTGGGCGATGATGAGATACCCCACATCCCTTCAGGAATCATTAATCAATCTAGGTCACCCTCTTCTAGAATGACTGATCATGAAGGTGCAAGAGCAGAGGAAGGTACAAAAAATTCAGCTACTTACTATATTTCAGGAGATTTCTTTTAGAAAGCACACGCTGTAATTTATTATCCCCTCTGTAAAGCTGAATGCAGTTGCAGATTGCCACATTATTATTTTACTTGCAATTCTTCCCAAATGGTTTTATGAGAATATGGCTTGAGTTTCTGTGGCTTTTTATAACTCACCATTATTTCATAAGTTTTTTTAAATAACTTCATGTACAGCAGTGTGTTCTGACACTATTCACTATTAAATCCCTGTTTGGAGACACCCCCCGATTAGCAAAACCTTTCACAAATAGGTTGTTATTTATTGAGAGGAAAAAAAGGTGAGTATTAACATTTGAGGCACAGTTTGGATTTTAAAATGAAAAGTGGTGATTTCAGTTGTGGGACTAATTAGTCTCTTTTCCTCAAATTTAATGTTCTCTTTTATAAAATTCCCTTGGTCTACATACACAAGTTTAAAAAGACACTATTTATTTACGTTTCAGAATTATCTTTGGCAATGAAAATTAGTGGCAAGCTATTGTATATAAAGTCAAAAATCTTGTATTTGGCTTTTAAGTTTTTTGTTTTAAAGGAATGATTTTCCTGTATTAGCTTTGAAATTAGAGTACCATTATGTAAATTGTCCTCTGCTTAGAACATATTCATTCAAAATACTCAGGTGTATTCAGATTTGGCTCTTTTAGGATATTCTGTGACCCATAAGCCCTGGCATGGTATCATCTATAGCAGAAATAGAATTTGCTTTACTACTGATTCCAGAAATTGGTTGGTTCTCAGGTTCTTTTTCATCCCTGGCCTCACAAATGCCTGTCATCAGGCAAGCAGAAAACAACCCCAAACCACGTTTCAAGAAGGTTTTTTGTCTCCCAAACGGTCATTTTACAACAGTCATTTTATTTACTGCCTTCCTTCTCATTTTTGTTTTTATTTCCATCTTCTTCCAGTATCAAATTTACCTATGAAGTGCAATTGAAAAATCTACAGATGAAAATCCACTTGCTAAAACTTATATATTTAGGTTGGTTTTGGGTTTAGTGTTTACATGCTTTAGGTTGCCTTCTAGCCATGTTCAGGTATTAAGGCCATGCGGCCCTACAGTTAAAAATTTCTGGGTCTGTCTTAGACTGTTTTTCTTAGGCCATACATGTTGTGCAGAGGAGCACAGGCACAGACCTTGTTATGGACAGGGATGTTGTCTCAGGTAGAGGCCTTACCTCTAAAATATAAAACCAATATTTTTTAAGAAATAGATGCTAGATTTGAATTTGATAGGGACTGGCTTTTATTGCCTGGTTCTTGTAGGACAAACACTGTGTTAGCCTTCAAGTAAAGATTTTTCACACTTTTCAAATAAACTGCTTTCATGTTTATATTTTCATGCTGTTTAACGTGTCCATGTGTTTTTAACTGGTCAGTGTAGTTTACTCTTTATTTATTAAGAGTAATAATATTAATACTCTGTCATCTTATCTGCTCATTTTGGTTTCTGCATAGTTTTTAAACTTGAATATTAGAGTGTAAGTTCTGCTATTTCTATCCTGAATGCTATGTTGCTTTTTGAGTTTTTGTACCATATGGTGCAAAGCTGCAAATAAACAGGCAGTGTTGTATTTGAATTCCTTCTAGGTGTGTTACAAGGCCAAATACTTCATTATCATAAAATACAGATTTTTCACCATGCAGTACAAATACAGATTTTACTCAATTATTTATTCAGCTGTGTTCTAAAAGCTAAGATTTTGCAGATAACTTCAGGCTTTCTTCCTGGGATACACTAACCTATGCTGAGGAATTTTGTCAAACCATAGTTTTCTTGTGACTGTATGGAAGTTTTGTGCCACACTTCGAAATATTACAGTTCTGATGTAGCGGTTGATAATTTTTTCTTGAAGGGGGTTCAGGGAGGAACTGGCTCTAACTGGCTTGGAATATCTCTTTCATACCTCTAAAGGTGTGAGAGTTTGGGTTTTTTCTTGTTGTTTGTTTGTTTTTCACTTTGAACTCCCTGGTTAAATCTGATGTTATGCCATAATCGCACTTGATAATTTTGGCCATGAGAAATTGGAATTTCCATTTCAACATATTCTGTTACTTTCAGAAATGGTATCAACATGATTTTCCGTCTGGGGTAGAGAGAATTACTTTCTTCACTGGTTGTTTTTCAGTTTTAATATCTATAGATTGCAGAGGTGTCAATCTACAGATTGACGGAAAAAAAGCAGTAACAGCTAATTGCTTGGGTATGAACAGCTGCTTTTGATGTACCACGTATTAACTTTGTGAGAAACAAGGTTAAGATGTCCCTGTTGTACAGTAGACAACAACAGCCTATATGAGCGTACATATCTGATCAGAGATTAAAGCAATTTCAGTTTGTACAAGTATTACTGCTTGATTTTGACTTAATTATGTATGATGTCAAGAACTTGAAGGTAAGAAGTGCTGGTTACGATTGGCTAAGGCAAATATTTAGTTATACAATTTTATATTTAAATATTTATTTCACCTAGTTTCACTTGCAAAGGAACTTGTATTATCACATTTTAACTTTATATTTATTGATTGCAAACTCAGTTAAGCATTTATATTATGCTATGAGAATAATATTGTACTGTTTGTTAGAAAAGTATTTTTTTTCTAGATGGAAAGCATTTAAAAGTCATTTATGTAACTATCATTTGCATATATCTATTGATGCATTGTTTTGGTATCTGAAGATGTGGGTCTTTATTTTTAGTAGCTGTAATATCATGCATTTTTCATTGTGTTAGTATTCTGCCTTATCTTTTTTTACAGAAGCAGTTTGCAACCATTTTTTAAACTTCTCAAATATGCCTCACTTTAAAATATAAAATTCACAAAAAAATTGTAGAACATGCTGTACATACATACGGGCAACTTTAGTATTTAGAAATAGTCTTCTGAACTTTGAGTAGCATTAATTTTGAAGCTTTAAATAAAGAGTCGCTCATGCAAACAAAACTTGATGAACTTGTAGTATAGGTTCTTGATGTGGTGGTCCTTAATTTTTATTATAAAGCATAGGAAAGTTGATCTGTTAAGGTCAGGTGACATTAGTTTCACAAAGAATTAGTATGACAAGTTACCGGGCTTACCTAAACCTTGTGGGCCTGTCCTAAAGATCAAATAGGAGTAGCAGGAAAGTTAATAGGTGTTTTGTAAGAATATGTCTTTTTTGAAATATAAGTGGTTTGTAGTAGACTGTCAAATGTAGAGTTTTAGTAAATTACTAATTGAAATTAAAAGCTTTTTCATATAAGGGCATGGTAAGCCATTTTGGGCTGTTAATGTAATGTAGCATTCTTACGAGTCAAACTTGTATAGATTGTGAATATTTTTACATGAGGTGATTATGCATAGTTAGAATATTGTTTGCTCTTTTTATGCAATTGTAGGAACAGCAGTCTGTATTCTTAGATTATGTTCTTAGATTTCTCAGAAACTGTTGTATTGACTATGCTGATGACGTTACATTTCTTAATAATGCGATAGTTCTGAAGCATTAAAACCTGTTTTATTCTTGAGAAGTGATGTATTTTGATCTAGCGGGACTGGCTCTTCTTTGCCTAGCCCTAGCAGTGGTGCCAGACATCTATAACTTTACACCTGGTTTCAATCACTTTTGTTCTGTGGGAGTGGATTGGAGCTAGATTACCATTCAGATAGTGGCCATATGGAATAATGGAGATGTGTGTTCTAAATAGGAATGTTAATTATTAGTCCTCTTGTTTGGAACTACTTCTAGAAGACAAAGCACCCAGGAAACTGGAAACTGTTTTCTCTGAGATTGAAGGGTTTTCTAGGAGGATAAGAAATATGGAGTAGCATTCAAGTGAGGCCATAACTCTCTCTGCCAGATCAGTGAAATTCAAAAGTCAAGCAAGTTTAATTTTTCAAGATGTCAAGTATAATTTAACATATTTTGCAGATGCTTATACTTAGCTAAAGTTCACAAAGACCTTAATTTCACATACTCTACTTAACAAGTGTTGCTATTTCTGAGTGGAAAGAAAACTGGGAAATAAAAGTGGCTTCTAAAATGTGCTGAAGCATTGCAATGTTTAAGCCTTCATTCCTATTCCTTATTACTAAGTTGATATTTGTGGGTTGAGGAAGATTTACAGAATTGTTGAACAGGGTAAAAAATATGGGTGAATATTTAAAACTTTATTATTCAGATGTGAATTCATAGTGAATAGCTATATATTAATTCAAAATGATAATTAACAGAAATGTTAAAATTTAATTTGAGGAAGGCATAGCTAGACAACATGAGTATCAGTTGAGTGTACTTTAAAATTAGAATCCAAAATCATGCTGAGAAACTCAAAAGAGGAAATGAATAAATAATAGATGTTTTCATTTTTTCAGTTGTCTGAGAAAACTCAGAGTGGAAGAGATGTTTTGCAAGAGTCTTTTGTTTGAGTGATTAAAAAATATTCAGTGTACAAGTAGAAATATTTGACTAGTATAAAACACAAAGACACATTTGCAAGTGGATAGAAGGTAGGAAGCATGGTATAATGAATGAAAAACTCAGCTGAGAATTTGTAAACCTGGGGTATACATTTGGTATTGCAGTGTAAAGTAATGTCAGTCAAGTCACTTGTCAGTATCAACACCTTTGTAAAAGTAAGTTGAAATCAAATGATGAAGCATGATACAAGAGTTGTGTATATAATGTGTGTGTGTTTGCACATGTGTGTATGTCTTCATGCTCTTGTTTTTTTTTTAGTTGGGGCTGTATGTAGTACATACAAGTTCAGTTTTAAGCTCTGTTTTGCTGTTAAGTGATGAATAATACAGCTTTTCATCAGTTTGAATTATTCTGTTGAGACTTAAAGAAACTGTTTTGTTCTTTGTAGCTGAGCCAATAACGTTTCCACCTGGAGGAGGCAAGTCATTTATTATGGGTTCTGATGATGTGTTGTTAAGTGTACTGGGCCTTGGAGACCTTGCAGACTTGACAGTAACAAATGATGCAGACTATAGTTATGATGTAAGTGCAATTTTATTTTAAAATTCTTTATACAGTTTAACCAGTAGTAGTTGGGTCCCCTCTCCTCAACCCTGAACATTACTGATACACTTCTTTAGTAAAAGCTGTTACTTGGAATGGAAGAGCACCTTGCGAATGAGCTAGGTAATTTGGGTTACCAGAATTAAGTGACATGACTTGGGCTTTTTCTACATTAATAATTTAATTCAGATTTTGTCACTGGGAGGGGAAATGTATTATGACATAAAATACATACTAGTGTCTTAACGTGACCAAAATGACAGTTATACATTAAAATGGAGTGTTGAGTAGGCATGGCATGAAACACAAATATTGATATTAACTTATTTATTTGCTGTCCTTTTGATGAGTAAGTAGGGTTAACATCATACACTGTATATATAGTAGTATATTTCAGTAAGCTTTTAGAGGGTATTTTTATTATAATCCAGAGTGTTCTGACATTCCTTTGACCATATTCATTAAGCTTCTACCAATAGTGTTAAATGAATTTTTCATTGGCTAGTAACATAGAGTGGCTGGTTAGGGAAGTGTTCAGGTAAGTTTTGCATGAAGTATTGTATTTAAAAAGTCTTGTATTGGCTTGACTGCAGATTGCAACTTTGTAGTGTATTGCTGTCTTTTGTGAACTACAAATTCTTTGTAAAACAGTGTGTAGCCATTTTGCTTATTCTGAGATGGAGGGATATTTAGTGGCAAGCCAGGACTAAGCTCAGAAAGCATTGCAATTAATGTAATTGATGCCAACTAACAAAACTGTTACATGAGAATCTGTGCTACTTGTGACAAACCTGACAAAACAGTTTTTGTGGTGTGAAGAGTGATGCAGAATAGAGGTTACCTTTGCTCTTGGGAAACTTAAAGCAGAGAATAGCTGATAAATACACAAATATGAAGTCCTGCCTGAGCTAATAAGAAATATGCAGTAGAAGCACACATTTATTAAAGGTTAGAAGGTGTTAATCATCCTGTAGATGAAGTTGATCTTACTTTTTCAATGTAGTTGAATTTTCTAAATTTTTTCACTGAAACCCTTAAACCCGTGAGCTCTTTAATTTCAGCTTGGTTTGGGAGGTGAGTGGGAAGAGGCTATGTCATGCTCTAATATCTGGTGTATACAGGAGACAAAAGATAGAAGTAGAGTTTTTCTTACTAGACCATTCACTGAAAATGAGTTGTGAGTGACTATGATTGTCACTCGGTTTCCCTGCTTCTTGTCCAGTCCTCTTTTCCAGTACTCACAGGATATTTTCTTCCTTTTAAAACAGCTGAAAAATGCACAGTGGCTTCTGACTTTGTGTGTCAGAAAAAAACAGGTATAAAATAACACAGATGGCAACAATTTTTTTTTATATTTAAGATGACACTGTCCTGTCATGACTTTGAAGAGACTGAAATTCAGATGCTCTTAGTTTTTCACCACAATGTTTCTTTAGGTTAAAAATTCCATTATAGTTTTTAATTGCTGAAGTTGTTCCCTCATAGCCATGGAGTTGTAGCACAGTAAGACCATATCTTACCTTGCACCTGTGATACAGTACTTCTAGGGCATTGTAGTCTAATGCCCTTGTAAGCTTAGGTGAAGTCACCTCCTTTTCCAGTATATCTCCAGACAAGGAGGTGTGACACTAAGTTAATGTGTAAGTAAAACAGGAACAACGAAAAAACGTCAAACCAGAACACTTAATGCCTTTGCTCCCAATAGGTCCATGCTCTTCAAATAGCTTTTGTGAACCATTAGAGTGCATTAATAAATAAAGCCACAACAGGCTTCCATTAGCTTTCATGTATCACTCCTTGATGAGTGTTGTATTTTGAAAAGGAGAGGATATGAATACAGGATGGAGGTTAAGTATAAATCTTAAGAATTTCAGCTATAACTCAGAAGATTTCTGTGTGTTTGGTTAAATTCACAGGTTGTCTCCAAGACAAGTCATCTGGTAAACAGTAGTCATCTCAAGTCATGTCTTTTTTATTATCTAGGTACTTACATTGACCTCAGTGCATGTAGTTGTTTGCATGCTGAGGGAATAATGTTGCCAAATCAAATGCCCCCATTTGTATATTTTTTGATTCCATAGCACCAGAGAATGGTGGTTTTCTGCAGTACAACTGACTGAAAAATGGAAAGCTTTCCTTTATCAGAGCATGTAAACTTGGAAATCTCCAATAAGTTACAACATTATCAAGAAAAAAGTAACATTAAAACATAAAAAGACAGACTGCAGTTATTAATTACTGTTCTCTAAAATTTTTGTTTGCTGTTGAGGAGTACTAGTTTGACATAGAGAAATGCATGTGTGTTAGGATTCTCTTGACTGCAGGGGCAAGGAAGATCATCATTCCCTGCTGCCTTTTTTTTTTTTTTTTTTTTTTTTTTGGTGGGAAGGAGTTGTTGTTTGTTTGTGTTTGTTTAGCTCAAATGTAGTTTCAGTCCAGTTTGCCTGTGCTTTACAAGGCAGAATGAATGGGTTGTTTGATCCTTCTTGGTCTTTAGAAAAGTCCTCTAAAGTCCATGGAAAAAGGGAGGAGCAGCTAGTGAAGTAGTCTGTCTTCTCATGACTTTGATTATCTTGACAGTGTGTGTGTATATAAATACACACAGTAGAACATCCAGACTCCATGGGGTGATATGTCCATCTACATCTTATGTTTTGAGAGGCTTTGGAGATGTCACATTTTCAAACATTGATATATACTGTCCCATTTCACTACTTTTCCATTATTCCTCTGGCTCATTTTGTGAAATAATCTCACATTTATCCTTTGTAATCATCAAATCCCTTTTCTGAGTCCTTGACTGTGTTTTTCTGAGGTAGGGTTGGATTTTTTGGTTGGTTGTTTTTTGGAAATACATTACTGGTTAACTTTTTTTCTTAGAGACTGCAAGGACCTCTTTGAAGAGGTATCATATCAGTTGTTCTCTTACTCCTGCAGTAAGGATGTCAAGATCCATTAGAAACATGGATAGGGAAAAGAATTTTTAAAAATTGGTTTATATATAACTAGATTTTTAGTAAAATGTGTGTGGTGGCTTCTAAAAGAACCATGATGTTCCAGTCCATTTTAAAAATTAAAACTTCAAAGCTATGCTTAAGATAGGAAACATACCTTACTTTTGGTAACTTTTGTAAATTCTATACCTTGCATTTTAGCAGATTTCTCTGTACTGCTGAAAACAAAATCACCCTTGCAACAATCCTTTTAAGAAAAAAAGAAAAAAAAAGGTAGAATAAACTCTTTTCATGTTTTGAAAATAAGGATCACTGTATCCAGTTCTGATTATCTCGAATGACTTTTCATCACCACTGCGGTAGATATTGTTGTGTGGATGGACATTGCGTCCAAAAAATTGAAAGTCTTCTGCATAATCTGGGATATATCATGTGCTAAAATTAAGGATTGCTGTTTCAATTTTTTGGCTTTAATTTCTTTAAGCCGCAGATCACTGCAAATACATGAGGCAGCATAAGTTAGCTAGGTGGGTGAATACGTTACATAATGAGGATTTAAAATATCAAGGGACTCTATTTGCTAGGAAAATATATTTTTTTTTCTTTTATTCCCTTTTCTTGTCCATTTGGGGAGGGAAATAAATCAACAGTTTGGTCCAAATTATGTTTAATGCAGAACTCCAGAATTCCACTCTGTTCTGTTTCCTAAAACAAAAGATTATTATTTTTACGAAGCTTGTATATAATATGCAGTGTAGTGCTAAATAACTTAAATCTCAGTAAAAATATTGCAGTATTCAATGTATTCTGAAATAGGAAGATTGCAAACAAAGTGCTTTGCAATAACAAATGTATTGTTATAATGTATGTATATGTATTTCTTGGTTGGTATTTAAAAAAACCCTAAAAATTCAGGCTATATGCCTGGTATAGCAGGTTTCTGTGACTTGATTGGAATTAGATAAAATTTGCACTTAGGACAGAAATTTACAGTAATATGATGGAAAAGCAAATGTCTGTGCATCTGTAACTCAGAACAGTAAATTTTATTGTCTGAACCTCTTTGTTTTGTTAGTTGGATTTGAATTTGGTTTGAGTGAGTAGTGATAATTCAATCCAGACTATAGACTTGGTCCAAAAATAGCTATTACAGTACATGTTACAGTATTATCTGAATTATCTGAATATCTGTGATTTTCAGTCCTGACAGATAGTCAGGTAGTAAGGTTTAATTAGCTATGGGAGATTTTAATTTCTTATTTGTGTTCCTGAAATTAGTTTGAGATGTCAAGCTATTCTGGCCTACAGTCAAGAAACATACTTTAACAATTGCATGCTGAAATAGATAGTGTGTAAGATGAAGGGTACAATTAGCTTCCATTTGTGTAAGACAAAGGATACGATTAGTTTCCATTCATACTTAGTTTGCTTATTTTATTCATCTATTTCAAGTCAGTTTTCTAAACTACCTTTAGGGGAAAAGAGATATGTTATTTCTTTATGATGGAGGCTTAGTATGGGATGTAGTCTTTTAAGGGTCTGCTTGCTGCATAAATATAAATTTTATTTAAAGCTGTAAATTAGTCTCATGGAATCACTAGAAGGGCTTGAATTTTTCTGGCAACTCTTCTGGGTTACCTATAATTAATATTAAGCAGCTGTAATTATTGTATTTTAGCCTAACAGTCTACAGGTTAAGAGTATGAATTGGGTGTTCACAGTGTATAAATGTACAGTTCGCATATATTGCTTCAGAAAGCAGCTAAGTTATTGTCTCACAGATACATTTGAAACTCATTAAAGACTTAAAAAATATTTGTGTAATGTTATGTTTAAAATCATTACAAATGTCTGTTGAAATTTTGATTAGCTATTTCTATGTACATGACTTCACCTGTAGAAGTATTCAAGAACTATGTATGTTTCATGTCAACCTTAGTCAAGTTACTCATCTGAGGAAGATCACTCAACCAAGCACCTCAAGCTCATTTTTATTGTGTTAGAATGATAAATAAGCTTTTGACAGCTATAATATCTTCCTTGGGTGCAGACAACATGATACACAATGAGACATTTCTCTTTCTGCAAGGAAGAAGAGTTAGTGTCATTGCACAAAAGGATTAAAATCTGTTCTGAAAATCAGGTCTTCTTTTCTGTGTGTTCATTATATATCATTCCAGCCTGGGTCAAAGGAAACTGTTAACAACAGAAAATTTTGCAGACTGTCTAGCTGGCCAGATAGGGTTGTAGATGTACATAGATAAATGAATAGATAAATACAAACTTAAGGTTGAATATATATTAGCTGAATCAAGCATAGACTGTTTTCCAAAAATATGAGGGGATATGTATAAAATCCATATTTTAAAATGCAAGATAAAATTACTCATTTCGTTTTCTCTTTTAAGTTGCCAGCTAATAAAGATGCCTTCCGAAAGACATGGAACCCTAAGTATACGCTACGCAGTCATTTTGATGGAGTGCGAGCATTAGCTTTTCATCCTGTAGAGCCTGTGCTGGTTACAGCCTCTGAGGACCATACTCTAAAACTTTGGAATTTGCAGAAAACGGTTCCTGCCAAAAAGCAAGTATATGGGTTTTTATAAAACATCAGTTGTGTTTTAAATGCCTTTGAAATTGATTAAACTCTCATATTTTCAAGTTTTTCAGTAGAGATTTCATGTGGTATAATAATAACTCTTCTTTTTCTTTCAGGAGTGCCTCTTTAGATGTAGAACCCATCTACACATTTAGGGCCCACATGTGAGTGTTTGATATTATTCATGGCTGATAAATATATTGTCATTCATAACAATACATTCTATCCTGTAGGCAGTTACAATAAGCTTTTTTCTCTGTCTCTCAATAGTGGACCGGTATTGTCATTGGCAATTAGTTCCAATGGAGAACAGTGTTTCAGTGGTGGTATTGATGCAACCATCCAGTGGTGGAACATGCCTAGCCCTAATGTGGATCCATATGATACCTATGGTAAGTACCTTTTAAAAGATAAACAACTTCTGATCATTGTCTTGAACATTATTTTTCCACATTATGTTAATCTATTTTCTAGAGCTTTTGTGAAATGTTACTGTCATTTCTCAGCTATGCTGTGTGTTTTCAACTACTTATGTGTGGCAAACATTAGTTACTTATTCCTGCTTGCACTGATGATGTACTTTGTGTAGAACAGTAATAGGGAGACCTAACAATTCCTAAGATTTATGCAGTAAAGAAAAAAATAATCATAACTTATATTTTTGAGAAGCAAAAAATTTTGAATCACAGTTACAACTTCTTAAAGATTATTCATTTCTTCTGATGGAAATTTGCCAGAAAGCTAACATAAGTGTGCTCAGATTCTATGTCCCATGTTTCTGACCTGCTTCTCTGGTCCCTAACTTTAGAGATCTTTAATTTTAGATGTCTCTAAAATTAAATAGCTGATAACTGCTTGGAAAACTCTGCATAGATTAAAAAACCCTCTATAAAAGGCAACTGTAAAGTATCAGGGAGATGAAAATAAGATTCCCAGCTCCACAGGAAGAAATTGGTCCTGTTTTTGTTAGCGTGCTTGAGAGTTTTGGACCATACCTATGTGTCAGCAGAGTATGCTGAATAAAAGCTGCATCAAGTAAGCATCCAGTGTTAAAGTGGAAAGCTGATTTTCTGCACCTTGTGCAAAGGAAGGGCTGTGATCAAGCATCTTTAAGATGTTGAATTTGGAAGGAAGAGGAGGTGGTAACAAGAGCCTATAATTCTGGGAAAAGGGACATAGTTGTTTGAGTTGTTTTTGGGGTTTTTTTCCTTGGCTGGTTTGGTTTGTTGGGTTGTTTTGGTTTGAGTTTGTTTTTTTTCCTGGTTAGTTGACTGGGTTTTTTTGAGAAAGATAGCAGTGGTTGTGCAAAATGACTTGTGTAATATTCTAGCTGTTGCTTAAACAGGAAGGGCAGGGGGAACATACAGCTGGTTTATGTGGAATTAATTTATGTGGAGGTACAAGAAATACTTAATGCTTCTTCACTAAAAAGGTTTCCTTTCTGATATTTTTTTTCCAGAGCCAAACGTTCTAGCTGGCACATTAATTGCTCACACAGATGCAGTCTGGAGTCTTGCTTACAGTGGTGTAAAGAATCACTTACTCTCTTGTTCAGCAGATGGCACTATTAGGTTATGGAACCCACCGGAAAAAAATCCCTGTATTTGCACTTACAATGGAGAGAAAGGTAACTTTTTGCAGTGGTTTTGAAAATCTGTTATGAGGCAGCTGATGATGCATCCAGGCTCATTATCTCCATTTATCCAAACTAGGTAACATAGGTAAAAGAATAACTTGTAATAAAATAATCTTGGTGCTGTGGCATTACTTTAAAGAAAAGAGCAAATATCTTCTTTAAGTATGACCTTAAATGTTTAAACTCTCAGGATTTTTTAAAGTGTTTCATTCTTTCTAAAGATATTTTTTGCTCTTTCTAGAGCATGGAATACCCACATCAGTAGACTTTATAGGTTGTGACCCTGCTCATATGGTGGCATCTTTTAACACTGGCAGCACAGTCATCTATGATTTAGAAACATCCCAGTCAGTGGTAATGTTTTCATCACAAGTAGAATCTGGTAAGTAGAGCTCTTCTGTAATAAATACCCATCTTGAATGAGGTACCTGTTGTATTATTATGGTACCTTATTGTATGGTGTAGTAAATAAAAAAGTTTTACTCCTCTACTGCATCATTCAGTTTGAAAGATGGTTAGAGGCTTAGAACAAACACTCTGGAAAGGTGTTTTAACCCCTCTCTTCTGCTCTTGTGAAACCCTGCCTGGAGTGCTGCGTCCATCTCTGGGGCCCCAGCATAAGAAGGACATAGACCTGTTGGACTGGGTCCAGAGCAAGGCCATGAAGATGATCCCAGAGCTGGAGCACCTCTCCTGTGAAGACAGGCTGAAAGGGTTGGGGTTGTTCAGTCTGGAAAAGGTTCTTGGGAGATATTATTGTGGTCTTCCAGTACTTAAAGGAGCCTACAAGAAACTTGGAGAGGAACTGGTTTGTACAAGGGCATGTGGTGACAAGATAAGGGGGAATGGCATCAAACTGCAAGAGAGTAGATTTAGATTAGGTATTAGGAAAAAGTTCTTTACGGTGAGAGTGGTGAGACACTGCCACAGGTTGCTGGGAGAAATTTGGGATGCTCCATCTCTGGGAAATGTTCTAGGCCCGGTTGAATGTGGCTTTAAACAATGTGGCTTAGTGGATGGTGGCCCTGCTTGTGGCAGGAGAGGTTGGAACTAGATGATGTTAAAGGTCCCTTCCACCCAAGCCATTTTATGATTCTATTAGTAGGATTTGAAAGTAGTTAGAGGTAGTGAAAGCAAAAGTTATTGTTCTCTAGGATTTCTTAAGATTCAGTTTTCTGATTTGTATATTAAACCACAGTTTTCATTATATAGGCTTGACATGGAGGATGTCAAGACAAGTAGGTGAAGAATAGGTGAATTAAACAGAATATTTAATTCAGTGTAGAATTCTGCACAGGTTGGGATTAAACACACTTTCTGGTAGGAGTTTGTAGAAATCCTGTTGCTGCAAATAAAGTGTTAAAAGAGAGGTAGCTCATCAAGAATTAATTGCATGTGTTTGATGAAACTCTATATGGAGGAGACTTCTTTTTGTGAACCTCCTAAAGTGTTTTGTAAGGAAAACCTCCAGTTTGTGCTCATTCCTTTCTATAAAATGTGGTCTAAAAGAATAATGCAAGGGGAGAATCTGCTTCTCCCCTCTAAGTAGTGTAGTTTACTTTAATAATTAAACTTACAGACTTCAACACAGGTTACAAAACTGTGTAAAAGCTATCTTATAGATGTCTTCTGCAAAGCCTGACATTGAATAGAGAAGGAGCATCACAATTTGGAGAAATACCTTTTCTAGTTTGAAGAGAGGCTTTTACATGGACTCAAGAAAAATTAAGCACAGAAATCACAGAATCACAGAATAAATTAAAGATAAATTAAGATACCAAGATAGTTTTTTTTTAAAGAGTATCCTGTAGGCTTCTAAAGAGATTTTAAACCATTCATTGCGTAAGTTGAAGTCACAAATGTGTGTGACAGAATCTAAGAGGGTTAGATTGACTTCCGTTACTTGGATTCTCTGGTCTAGTAGAAGGTGTCCCTTCCAATCCAAACCCTCTGTGCCTCTTTTTTTTTTCCCCCCACAAACTAAATATATTTTGATGTGGTGATGTAAGAGCTGTGTGCTAAACATAGGTTACTCATGCTGCAGTCTGTTTCTACTTGGCTAGTGCTGCTCTGCAATACTTGCTGGGTTTTATCTCTCAGTAATCTTTCATGGGTGTAAACTACTAAGCTTTAACCTTACAGTACTTTGGCTAGAGTCTACCTCACTTTGCCCCATCCTGTGAAGCAAGGAACTTTATTTCTTAGGAGATCCGTTTGTCCTAAGATACTACTTACATAATGTTAAATAATATGGTAATCTAAAGTGTAATGCTAAAATACTGTTATTTTAACTTTAACATTTTCTTCAAGGCAGATGAATATTCTTTTATTTTATTTTCAGGTGTACAATCAAATAATCATATTAACAAGGTAGTAAGTCATCCCACACTTCCTGTAACTATTACAGCACATGAAGATAGACACATCAAATTTTTTGACAACAAAACGGGTAAGGATAAAGAGAACCTAATTTGTATATATGAATATGTTTAAAGAAATCTGGATGACATAGGGAGAATCCATTTGTAGAAAACTTACTAGTGATGTAGTCATACATAAAACAGAACTTTTGGTATTTCTAAGATTAAACCTTTTCAGTACCTTCTCTGTGAAATAGTGATACCTGTTGCAATTGTGAGTTCAGAAGTCAGAAAATACTCTCAAAACAGGCAGAGATAGTTGTGAGGGACAAGAAGTGGTCTTTAATTTCGAGCTTTCCTAATTTATAGAGTATCTCTTCTTTGTTCCTTGTTTGATCATTTCTATGCTTTTAACTCTAAGCATGTGTCAGTTACGTTTTTCAACTCTGGGTAGTAAAAAAGATCACTTAGTACCTATTAGGGCAAGAAATAACCCTAAATTCATCATAGTAATGAAATCCTGTGTTATACTTAAGTTGTTGATAAGGTTTATAAAACAGAAAAGGATCTGGAAGAAATAGGGTAAAGAAGGCTATAGGAGAAAGCTGCACTGTCTGTCATGACAAAAACATTAAAATAATTTTAAGAACAAACTTAAACTTCCTATTTGTGAAATTACCTGTCACTTCCTACATGTTACCTATCAAAGTTGGAAGGAAAAAAACATCAAGCTCACTTTAACTAAGCATGTGCAAAACACCTGTTTGAAGTGTGTTTGGTTTGGTCCCAGTAGTGGATGGTGTTCCTGGGGTTTTTGTTTTCTAAAGCAAAAAAGCTGGACATTTTTTCCACTTTGCACCTGCCATGAACGTATGTATTTGAATTGTGGTCATTAAATGCATTGGTGTTGCTGAAATTAAGATTTATTACTTCAAAGAAACAGAGTAAGGAAAAAAAATCTGCATGAAGAAATAATTGGGGTTGAAGACAAGAAACAGAGGGTAGAAGTAAATGGTCTTTTTGTGGAATAAAATATCTGCAGGTCTGGAGGTATCAGCAATATTTCATCTGAACAGGGAACAGTATATTGGCAGTTAACTGACATTCATTAATTCAGATAGTTAAACATGAAACATGAAACATGAAAGCTGACGAGGAAGAACTGGAGATCTTAAAAAGACATAAAAGCAGGCAAATTCCATGTGGATAAATTTGAAATGATACATGTAAGGAAAAAGAAACATTTTAATATAAAATAATAATCACTGGGCTAACTGTTCTTATTCAAAGTAAAACCTTGGAGTTATAATAAGAGGTTAGATAAAAATACTAGTTTGTTACATAGCAGTCAGGATAGCAAAATGCGTATTAGAAGGAGGGAAAGGAATAAAACGCAAAAGGGAACATTTTTAATACCTTTCTGTGAATACTTTGAATGAAGTCTCCCTTATCTCAAAGGGGATATAGCCAAATTAGTATGTTTCAGAGAATGGTTAGAAAGATGATCAAAGATTTTCAGTACCTTTTAGCTTCTCCAGGAAGAATCTTAGAAACTGAATAGCTGAAATTCTTCAGGAAGAGGAGCAACTGAACAAAACAGATATATGTTCTTCATGTTGGTCATGGTCTTACAGGGATTTATTTGCTCTCGTTTTCAACACATGAACTGAACAACATGAGGTTCAGTTGCTAATCCCCAAAAGGTGACAGACTTAAAACAGGAGAGAGGCAGTGATTCTTCTGTGCAGTTAAACATTCTGGAACTCCTTCCAAAAAGCATCATGAGGTACTAAAAGATGTTATTAGGAGTCCAGGAACAGAGGTCAACATAAAGAAATTAAGAGTACTTGCATTAAGAGTACTTGAATGCAGAGTTAAATTCTGGTTTGTGACATAACCAGTTAATTGTTAGAAGCTGGAGAGTATTTTGGGCAAGTATCACCTATAGTTGCCTTATTTTTCTCTCCTAGCAATG
This sequence comes from Ploceus nigricollis, assembly GCA_013399945.1. Lineage (NCBI taxonomy): Eukaryota > Metazoa > Chordata > Aves > Passeriformes > Ploceidae > Ploceus > Ploceus nigricollis. The sequence continues at coordinate 718,989 of VXBC01001724.1, read as the reverse complement.
ACAGAGAAAGGTGGACCATTGATATGGCTCAGTAAGTCTCATTTTACAAAGCTTAATCAACACTCTCCTACTGAGGCAGTTATTAGGATGTTTAAGAGACAAAGGTTCTCACGTAGTCATTTTAGGTCTTCATTGTTGTTGCTGCCAATAAAGATGCAAAGTGGATAAAGATTGTTTACAATGGGAATACCTTTTTGAGAGTTGTGTGTCATTTGCCCTTATGTTTATACAAGAGTCTGCAGTTGAAACTTCATAATTTCTAATGGAATACGACCATTCAAATATTACTGGAATCTAAATAAGCATGTTGTCTTATATTGTGTTTAAGGGGAATGGGTTGATGATTTTTAAATAAACAGTACTTCACAGGAAATTCACTGCTTATTTTTCTTTTAGGTAAAATGATCCATTCTATGGTGGCTCACTTGGATGCTGTCACAAGTCTAGCTGTAGATCCTAATGGAATCTATTTAATGTCTGGAAGTAAGGGTTTTTTTTCATATTCTATATGTTCTATATAAATTATGCATTTATAATGCACTGAATTTCTGACAAATATAACCTTGTCTTTTTCCTTTCTTTCTTTCCTAAACAGGCCATGATTGTTCCATTAGGTTGTGGAATTTGGACAGCAAGACATGTGTGCAAGAAATAACAGCTCATAGGAAAAAGCTGGATGAATCAATTTACGATGTAGCATTTCATCCATCAAAAGCATATATTGCCAGTGCAGGAGCTGATGCCCTTGCCAAAGTATTCGTGTGACATAGCAGAACAAACCTGCATCATAACAGCAGGTCTGTTTGGACAAAAAAGAGGGAATGCATCACTGCCATCAAGTATAAGGTTACCAATAAGACACTACATCTGATCTGCCTGGGTGAAGGCTCTTAAGTGGGGCAGGTAGAAGTTGGTGGAAAGTCACCACATCCTGAACAATGTCAGGCTCATTCATTTAACTGTAATTACTGTATTTGGGGGGGGGTGGGGACAAATACAAAAAAGAAAACCAGTATTTGTAGCCTTGACTGGATATGAACTGAGCGTATGTCTGTTCTTTAGGTGTCTTTAAGCAAACGTGGAGTCTGATCTTACAAAAGACTTTTATTTTGGACTCTGTGTGCTGCCTTAGGGTTAGGAATGTGGTGCTCTTGTGGGGGGAAGTGAGCTCCAAGAGTAGCTTTCTTTTCATCTCTTAGTAATCTTCTGTTTATCAGTTGAATGCCACAGATTCCCCTTTTAAACTTTTATTTTGCTTTAAAGAAAAGGAAATTTAACTTAAAATATTTTAGCATTAGTTGCACAAAATGTTTGGATAAAATTCTAGTTTTTATAAGTCTTTTTATATATTTAGCCTGTCACAACAGTGCTCAAGATTGTATTGATAATGTTTTTCTGCATTATAGAACCCTAAAACACAGAGATCTCACTGACCCGCTGCCGTGTAACCACAATCTTCCCTTCTTTTGCCTAATACAGCTCAGCTAAGTCCTTGCTTAAGGATGCTAAATCATCATCATCGCATAACTGTCTTCATAAATAAAGGACTGTAAAATGTGTTCAGATGAAACACAGAGGGGTTAACACCCCTGAATGAACTCTTAAAAAAAAAATTAATCTTGGCATCCTATCACTATGTGATATTTTGTACATCTTACTGTATTTACGAGTTTATTTATCAAGGATTACCCATCTTGCTAATGGCCTATTGTTATTTATTTCACTTTTTGTTGGTCTTTATATCCTTTTATGTAGTGTGTTAAAGGGCCCTGTGTATCTGTTATGGCACTCTTTGAACAGTCTGAAATAGATGAAAAAATGGGACATTTGATAATTCTAAAGTTGCAAACCAAGAAATTCTTCTTCCTCTGGTTAAGTACCTGGAGTGGAGTTGATTCCAAAAAACCAATCTTGTTTCAGAACCTTTGGAGTGAAAATTATTTTTATTTGCATTTCAAATAGAATACAAAAGTAGTTAATTCAAGATTCATAAATCTGCTGTGTTTTGACTAGTTACTCCCTGCTTTTATTTTATTTTTCAGATGTGCTTCAGTTTATGGTGTAACTAAAAATTTTGTTTGTGTAATGCATGATTAATACAAAAAAGTATTTTTTCTAGTCTTCCACAAAACTTTTCTGATCAGTTTGCGAGTTTTGATGAGTTTTGTAAGGTTTCTGTTTTACAAACTATGAATCAGCAAATTTTTAAGATTGTACCGCATAGCAAAAGTACAGCTGTTGAAAAATAATGTATATAAAATGCATATAATAAATATTAAATGGTGTACCTGTATGTTACTGTTGGCTACATTATTTTGTGTTGCACAGTTTGAAAGAGTCATTCTACAAATTACTAAATTAGGTTTCAATTTTAGCAAAATGACCATTTGTTTATTACGCTTATAAGCTGCTTTGCTTTTGCAAGATTGTAATAGTTGTCTGGATGTTGAGCAACTGTTCAGTTTCAAGCAGCAGTACCCACATATAAGAACATGTTTCCACAGTGTTTTGAAAGATTTTTACAAGAACAAATTGAAAATTGCTCGTGTATTCTTACAGCCCTTCTAAGATGATAATCTTGGTATTTTTTACTATTGTCTTTGCATATGAAGTGATTCTGAAATTATTTGGGAGCCAGAAAGGTACTCTGTTTTTATTTCAAACTGCCACTGAATAGTTGTGTTGAATTAAAAAAAACCCAACTAATTTCTAAATGCCTAAAATTTGCCCATATCTTACCTTTGTCCAGTTCTTTCCAAGTCCTCCCATAAAGTTGATGAAAAAAAACTAAACTGAAGGTCAACATTTACCTGTTCTGTGATGAGTGACTTGCTCAAAGTATATCAGCAGAAACAGAATACCACAATATGAATATTTTAATGTAAAGTAGTATGTTTAGGTATAAGTTAACTAAAGCTAGAACATGTTCCTATAAGTGGTTTAACTGCATTGTTCCATGTAAGTTTCCAGTTTTCCAGTAAGAATGTATTTCATGCCATCTCCATGTCAAGCAAATTAGAACTTAAAAAAAAAAAAGGAAAGAGGTGCTCATGATAGGCAGTTATATTTTGGAATTAATTTTGTTTTAGTAATAATGTTGCATTGCTTGAAATGTTACAGTAAATTATAATTGTGTAGGACTCTGAGAATTTTGTCCTTTATCATGAAGATTGAGGTGAGGCCTTCCAGTAATTGCTTGTAGGACACTAAGACTTTACTTTTGAAAGTAACATTCAGCTGATTTGCACTTTTTGTTCTTTCCAGTCTAAAGCATTCAACTAATCAACAGACAAGAGAGTATTTGAATTTTATTGGAAGTAATTTAATAATCGCCTTTTCTGAAGCCAAACATTGTTTCTGGCAGCTTTTCCAGACTGCTGCATTTTAATGCTTAAATAAAATGTGATTGTTTAATAAACATTACCATGCATAACATTTACCTTTATTTTTAATTGTATTAAAATTGAAATTATAAAAACCGAAATATTTGCTTATTTTCCTTAATTGAAATCTTAATGATCATCTTATTTCACTAATACATAGTGGATCAAATGCTGTAGCGAGGCATCGGTTATTGAATATTACCAATAATTCCTAATACATCTTAGTTTATTTGTTGTAAGGTATAACATGCTGAAAGCTTTATTTGTTGGTTTTGAGTTTTTTAAAATGGAAGAGCTATAGTACTGGTGATGAGGAAAATGATAGTGCTGAAAGAAATAGTTTTATTTAGCAAAAACACCTCAGCTTATGAAAGCATTTACTTCTCTTTTGTGAGACCCAAAGGACTGGTGCTCAGAATCTGAATGGAAAGATATCTGAATGTGTTTAATAATACCTGTAGCATTTAGGTTGTGATTGATAAGTCTGTGTTACCAGACTTAGTCTCCATCTTGCTTTTTATTGTAGGAACTGTTTTAAGCAGATCCGTGGTGACTGTAATCCACTATAGTGTAAGAAGTAGTGTGCCGTCTACATAAATAGCGAATACACATGAAAAAGAGTGTAACAAACCCTGGTTAAGAATCTTCCCTAATTTAGAAATACTAAGGACAAATTTATTTGCCAGGAGAAAATTTTAGTTTTTCCAAGTGGAAAAACTGGGCTTGAAATTACACTATCAGTGGCCATCCATTTCACATATTGTATGCTAATTTATTTTGAAACTGATAGCACACTCTGTCCAGGCATGCTCTTATTATTATGTGCTTTAATTTACTTTGAAACTAATTGCACTCTGCTCCAGCACTTCCCATCTCACATCAGTGGAAAGCCCCTTGCTCACACACTGCTGACTCCTTGCATTTTTGTTCTGTTTGGTTTCATAGACTCATAGAAAGGCCTGCGAGGCAAGGGACATTGAAAATCATCTAGTTCAAGCCTGTACCTCCACTATGGACAGGGGCAGCTTCCACTAAACAGGATTTTTATTGCCCCATCCAACCTGGCTTTGAACACTCCCAGGGATGGGGCATCCACAACCTGTGTGCCAGTTACTCACCACCCTCACAGTAAAGAATTATTTTCTAGTATCCCGTTTAACCTGTTCTCTTTGAAGCAGTTTCCCCTTGGCCTGTCACCACATGCTCTTGTAAAAAGTCCCTCTCTGGCATTCTTACAGGCTCCCTTCAGCTACTGGAAGGCCATCATTAGGTTAGCCCAAAGCCTTCTCTTCTCCAGGTTGGCCAGTCCCAACACTGAGATGTGCTCCACCCCTTTGATCATCTTGGTGACCTCCTCTGGGGTCACTCCAGCAGGTCCATGTCCTTCCTGTGCTGGCACCCCAGAGCTGATGCAGCCCTGCAGGTGGGGTCTCACCAGAGCAGAGCAGAGGGGCAGAATCCCCTCCCTGGCCCTGCTGCCCACACTGCTTTGGATGCAGCCCAGGACAGATTTGGCTCTCTGGGCTGGGAGTGCCCATGGCTGGCTCATGTCCAGCCTCTCACCCACCAGCACCCCCAAGGCCCTCTGGGCAGGGCTGCTCTGGGTCTGTCCATCCTTGGCCTGTGCTGGTACTGGGGGTTTGCCCCAGCCCAAGTGCAGCACCAGCACCCGGTCTTGTTAAAACTCATGAGAATCCCGTGTACACACTTCTCAAGCTTGTCCAGCTTGAGATGGATGTCAGCCTGGATGGCATCTCATGGTATCCCTCAGGTGTGTCGACCACATCACTCAGCTTGTCACTGCAGTGCATGAGTGTGTCTGTATATGTCTCTAAACATACACACACACACGCATGTGTATTTATGTTCTGCCTTTAAGAACTTTTTAAAAAACGAAATAACAAAAGCAGAAGGCTTCAGAATTGTTTCGAAATGCTACTTCTGAGATGAGCAAGAGTGTTTAAGAATGTTCCATTTTCATACTTGCTCTGTTGATACTTTGACAATGTGCACCCTTGAGTCTTATGCAGATTAAATTCGTAACAGATTTTTTTAAAAGAAATAGTTCAAGCTACAACAACTTTAAAATGTCATAAAAATGTATTGGTTTGTTTTTAATTTTTAATATAGAAACAAACATTGAATTGATGATGTAAAACAACAGGCTTTCTTTTTAGTCTTTCTCTTACCTCTTTCTCCTGGAAGGTCATGTTGTGTTCCAGCTGACTTGAGTTGAGAGGATGACTCCACAAGCTCGATGCAGCCTTGTGGCCCACCTGCCATGGGTGGAGGGAGTTGCTGGGGCTGGCTGGGCTGTGATAGCCACTTCTGGCCTGGAACAGAGTAGGGCTGCAGGAGTCCCACAACAAGCTGTGAGGAGGCAGGACAGGAGAGGTTTTGCCCTTTGTGCCTTCAGACATCATGGTATTAGCAGAGAGGGAGAGCTGCTCGTGTTGTCTCTACTGCTGGTCACATATCCTTGAGGTGTTCCCTGAGGCTTGTCTCCACCTCACCTTGGCTTGCCATATGGCTGTTGGGAAGCTGTCATTGATCCTGGTGTCCCTGGAGGGACCGGTTGCATCTGGGTACTTCTCGGACCACGCCTGATGAGTACTGGGTTTCGCTCATGCACAGCAGTTGCCCAAGGAGATGTGGTTTTCCTTTATGAAAGGAGGGCTGCCCAAGGTGATGATACTCTTGAGTGACTTTGTGGTGACTAACATCATTGCCTTTTTAAGCACCCTTTTTTCTATTGTTTCAGGTATCTTTCCTCTTCAGTTGCTCTTTTGTACCTTGAAATGGGTGGGTATCTGTTTTTTCATTTGTGGGCAGCTGGGGGTCATGAGTTAAAACCAGAAGCTCAAGAGCTTCCAAGGAAGGACCTGCAGCTGCTCTGCATGCACTGGTGCTGTGTTGGAGTCTGAATCATGGCTCTGTCTTGTGGAGCCTGTGCTTTTGGTGGACTGGCTGGTAGCCAGAGGTTTCCCCTGGATTCCCTCTGCTGGAATTTTCTGGTGTTAGAAATACTGTTGCACCTTAATGATAGCAAGTCTTTTTAAAATATCCTCATTACTAGGGTAGATGTTGGCAAAATCAGGAGCTGTGTGTTGGCTTCCTGAATTACTGATGTGTCTCCCTTGCCTGAGATAACCCAGGTGACTGATTCTGCTAATCTTAATGAACATCATTTTCTGTGAAGATTTAGCTGGCAGGTGCCACACAGAAGAATTTATTAGAGGCTGGAAATATTTTCCCCAGTTTGACTGGGGAGCCCTAACACCTGACAGTTTCCATGGTGCACATGCATTATATTCTGTCGGAAACCTTTTTTTTGGCAGATATTTGGGCTTAACAGAAGCAACTGATTCTGGTCACTTTCTCCTAATTGTTTGTGTTAGTCTAGTCTCTGTTCAGATTTGAGCAAATCTGACCACTGGGGAGTAAATTCCTTGTTGATATATTTGCTACCAACATGCTGTACCAGACAGGCCTGGGTTTTTTTCTCAACTGGCTCCTAGTCCTCACCAGAATTAGTTCAACAAATTTGTGTATCTCACCTAATTTGGAGTGTTTAGATGAGAGAAAGCTGTTTTCCCATCTATCTTTTCTGAGCAAGTAACATTCTTAAAATACCCAAGGGTGTCAAGAGAATTTCAGAGACTATATAATAGTGAATTTGCTTTTCATTCGAAAAAAATACTATTTTGATTATAAGTTTATTTGATTTGGAACTTTCAAAGTAGTGCTAAGTTAGTAATTTTTGTGATTTTCCCGTCTAATTTAAAGTATTAAATCTTGCCAGTCTTTTTCTCAATCTTTTGACTTCTTGTTGTCTCTAACTTGTGTTCTCTGGCAGATAATTGTTTATCATACTTGTAATCTGATCACATCTACCAGGGCAGAAAAATAGTTTTATATCCCTTTGCTTACATTCTGCCATAGTCCAATTGCTGTTAAGTAGTAAAGGCCGTATCTGACCTCAGCAAAGGTTGGAAAAGTTTAGTTAACATTTGCTAGCAAAAACAACAGTGCAGGATTCCCATGCTGGTGTCTTAGGAACTGGTCCAGTGTGAAGTTCAGCTGTAGGTTCAGTTCTAGCCCAGGGCTGAAGGTCTATTCAAGCTGACAGCGCCAGGCTCCCAGGAGCTGCTTGGCAGCAGGGAGCGATGCTCCCCGATCCTTCTGGCTGTGGCAAGCCCTAACCCTTCCCTTCATTGTCCTGGTATGGCTAAAGAGTGACCCTACTGCTATTCACAGGCAACTGCTCTGGGTGGAATGCAGAGACAAATAGGACACAATATTTGTTTGTGTATAGATGCAGATGAATGTAAACAAATCAGAAAGTAATAAAACAGTAAATACCCTTAATTTCATGAAAGCAGCTTATGATCAAGGACACTTCACTAAGCAGACTTGATTGTTTGAAAGGAAAGGAAATTTTGATCCTAATGAGATTAAATTTAAAGTGGTCATTTGCTTCAAAGCAGAGATTAAATCCTGGGATTTAATCATAGACAGCAAATTTTCAGAACCTATTCTTCCTTCAGCTGCAGCTAGAGACAAAATTTTTGAGGCCAATGAGGGCAAAAGAATGCGTGCTCCAGTTAGTAGACATATATAACGGAGAAGTGGCTCATACTTCAGTTATAAACTGTTTGCTGGAAGTTTCCATCTGTTTGGTGTCTCTATTTGGATGACAGGTGATCACAAGCTATTCAGCCACGTTCTGCTTCCACTTCTCAAAAATACCACTTCTGTTTACTGTCCCAGGACCAAACCAAGACCACTGATTTTATTAGGCTGTGGATTTAAATCTCCAGTTTCCAGGCAGTTTGCTTAAGAATAAAGTTGATTGTCTTTGACAGTGTGCTCAGGCTTTCTGTGACGCATGGAACAGAGAAATTTTCTGTCATTTTTGTGGCTTTGATACTTTCTGGAGCTGACTTACCCTTCAAGCTAATGAAAGGAAGGAAAGTGCTGACAAAATTGGTGGAGCTAGGTAGTGATATTGAGAATTGCCCCATAAGGAAAAAGGCTTAAAAGCAAGGCATAAGCAGTTGTCCCCACTTCTTTTCTTCAGAACAGGGAAGGTAAAAATACTGTATTTTATGGGGCCATGCCTAATAGAAGGGAAAGCTTATGTGACAACACTAATATGAAAGGCAAATGGAAGTAATTAAAATATTTATCGGAGAATCTACTGTTCTGATGAGACTATACTAATGTACCAAAAAATCCAACCCTGTTCTTCTTTCTCTCTTCCCACTTCAAAATTGCTTTGTAAGTTGTAGAGAATTATAATTGTTGACTTTTGATGCAAATGATTTTGGGTCGTTTCTGCTTAGCTCTTTATTGGCATTGATTTTAAAATGCATGGAACTTTTAAAGTACCACTCTTAAGAATGTCAGGCTGGTCTTTCTTTTGGGTCTTTCTCATTCCCTGCCAATTCGATATGAATAGTTTCACAGTGATAATAAAGGTTGGTCAACTTCTGAGACCCATTTTGCATTCTGCTTAAGGATATAAAGTAGAAGGCTTTTGTTACCAGGTTGCAGGTCTGGCTGTATAAAGACTTCTCTGCAGTTTACTGACCCTCAGTCCTGGACTGTATACCTGCTTTTCATATATACTGCACTTGTCAGAGCTAGAAATAGCCATGCTATCAAGAGATGTATATACAAGGTGATTCACGGTAAAGAGAGGACCTAAATGCCTAAGATTTGTGCAAGGTGCAAAATTTGAGGTGCAAAAAATTTGTAAGCAGAATTAGAGACACTGGCCTGAGTTTCCTTGTAAGACTGAGAAAGGAGTGTGACTGAGAAAGGACTGTGAGGAGTATGACAAAGGAAGTCATAATCCTTCCTCTTATAAAATAGCCTGTGAGTGGAGAATTTACCCAGAAAAATCTTGTGGCAGGGAATGCTTCCAGTGCTCAGGCATGTGTCCTAACCAAAGCATGGCTATAGGTGGTAGCTCTTCCTGGAAGTTACCATGGTACAAAAAGGGATTTTAATTTATTTAGGACAGCAGATTAATAAAACTTTGTAAATTTAGATTGCTGTAAGTGGGAAGGATGAGTTTTGAACTGTGTTAATTACTATTTCATGTAAAATTCCAAACAGAGCTCAGAGTTTTCTACTGTTTTCTAAATGAAGGAATCATGTTTGTTTGTTTTTAATGTTGATGTGATATATCATCAGGACTGGGATTGCAAATCTGAGGCTCCGTGAATCTGAATACTGTTCAGGGAAATATGGCATAGAAAATCACAAAGTGGTTTCGGTTGGAAGGAGCCTTTTAAAGATCATATAGTCCAGCCCCTTTACAATGGTTTTCATTAGTCTCACAAGAGATCAGAATTGATCTCCTGCAGGCCAAAATCTTGACTGACAGCCCTAAATCTGCAGCAGTTTTTCCCACTGGATTTTGCATAACTGATGGTAGCTGCAGCTCTCTTCACATTCTTTGTGTTGCTTGGTCCGGCAGCGTAAAACTGAATCCTTGTCTGTGGCTTTACTTACCTTGTTTAACAAACCAGAGCTTCAGCCCATGTCTGCTACCCTCTGCCATGCTGTTCCTCCTCCAAATTTGACTTCTACTTACAGCACAATCCATATCCCTTCCATCCTGCCTCTGTATCTCACCAGGTCTCAATCCTTTTGTTGGTATCCCACCAACGTTTTTCCCAGATCAAAACTGTGCTCACAAATGCTTGCTGGCACATAAACATTATATCTTTAAAAAGTATTTTCTATACTCCCTATCTGAGTGTAATAGGAGTGTATGAAGGGTGCAAGTAAGATGGCATCACTACTCCTGTGAAATGGAAATATGTGGAGACTTAGCTCTGCAGCTTTCAGTGTCCCAGGGGTGCAAACCTGCTTTTTGTCTGATGAATGAATGATGTGAGTTAAAGCTGTCTATTTCTTTGCAACAGTAAAAGCAAAGTAGGAGAGAAAATGTGATTCTATCAGCCAGCACACAATTTATATTCAGATTCTTTAACTAGCATCATACCTAATATGAACGACTAAAACTTTGATATTGACTCATTCAAATTAAAATATTTGTAAAAGTAATACCCTTATTATTTGAGAATGATTTGGAATTTAAGATAATACAGTTAGGAAGTATCACATACAACTTACTTAAGCTAAACTATATGAGGTTCATCATAAAAAGACTTCTGTATTATGAGATATTAAAACAGACAGCAGCAGTCCCAGTTTTCTTGCAATATGTATTTCTATAAAAAGTTTAGAAACTAAATTAATTGAATTTTTGCACAAAGTTGATATAGCATATGAATTTATACAGCAAAAGCTTAATACTCTTACCTATAAACACGTAACAAAATTAAGGATAACAATTACTAGAAAAATACAAGGCATCTTTGCCATTTATGTTTAGAGTAATATATAGCCAGTTATAAGTTATTAAAAAGCGCACAGCAAAAGCCCAGTGAATACAATCCTTTCTGTGCCACTCCATAACTACTAGAAATTTTACAATCAATAGTGGGGGAGAGGAAAAAAAGGAAACCCCAGATTGATAGGGAAAGTGCTGTTTTGTTTTCTATTATACATTTTATTTGCAAACCCCTTTTATTTTCTAACGAATATTTGGAGTATGTTATTCACACCAGGACTCTGGAATAACTTGGTGAATATCACATCATTTTAAGCACATACGTGTGCATATACATATATCAACATTACTAGGTATGTAATCAAATGAAAGCCTTTTTCAAGAAGAACTATTCTTTCATCTTCAGAAAACCTCACACATCTATAAAGGTGTTTTTACTACCATTATGAAGTTGTTATTCTCTAAACTACTAAATCCAACTTAATGTGTTTGCCTACTCTCTTCTGACCATGTAATCTGATATAAATCTGTTAGGTTTAAAGGTTTTAGATACCTCTGGACTTGAATTTGAATGCTTTCAGTTCCCACTGTGTGGTCTCATTTAATCTCTTGGCCCAAGATTCCTGTCTCTAACTGTCTGGCCAATAACAACTTTGTCAGATCAAGACAGTACAAGGCAGCAGACAGGAAATATCCGGTTGTCAGTTATGTTTGGAACATCGCTGTTGACTTCAGTGGTGCAGAAAGCAGCAGTAGTAGCTAATATATTAGGATCCAGATTCTCAAAGAACTACTGTGCCCTAAATACCTTGAAAATTCAGTGCCAACAGAACCAACCAAATAGATCCACAGAAATCTGTGGGTGTAAAATTTGCCAATTTTGATGTAAAATTTGCTAACCAGATCACGCAAAACCCCAACTAGTAAAAATAAGCTCTTTCAGCTACAATCTGTCATATCTTTTCTTAAGCTGCCTGGCAATAATGGATGTTGCACAACAGGAGCGCTAAAATTACTTTGTGTTATCAGAGAACTCTTTGAAAAGATACAGAATTGTAAGCTACAGAAAGCTTATAGAAGGTAGTACCTTGTATTTAAAGTTACATCTTTTTTAACTCCTAAGAAGGTATCTAGCAAGTGTCAGACAAAATGTCAGAGCTGTATTATTTCCTCTGAGTATCTACTATTCTTAAGTGCATTATATGCAAATCTTTGAACTTCAGGATGCTATATGCTTGTTGAAAATATTAACAGTTGGCCAAATTCTGCACTTCAGGATCAAGTACAACTTCTTACAAGCTCACAAGAATCTTTGACTGATTACAGAAACAAAAAGTAGCCCTTCTTCTTCCTCTGTATTATGATAGCATATATAAGAATAAAACATCTGTACTTTAGAGGGACCATTTCAATTTCATGACTTTTAGTTTCAAATGGTAATAGTGAACAGCAGATTTTTTATTGTTTAGAGTCCAAAAAGTCTTTACAGATGCCTCTAATAATATCAGGAACCATCTGCTCCAATCCTGTGAACTCCCTGGTGAAGAAAGTGTGAGATTCTCTTGGTTCAGAAGCCATGTCTTTCAGATCATCCAAAGGTGCCCAGGCAACACCAACAGAGAAGACTGTTATTCCTACAAAAAGGAAATGAAAAAAAAAGACCATTTTGCCTGTAGATACAAGAAAACCAGTCATTTCTACATTAATGAATCAATGTGGATTTGAAAAGCATGTTTCAACACCTGCAGTCTGTCAAAGATAATTCCATTTTGCCACTAAATACTAGGAATTAGATTTGTCTCAGGAAAAATCCTGAAGGAAATATGAGGTATCATAAGACCTAATGTCTGAGTTGTTCTTGTAGTAACACATAGGATTGTAGCAGTTACCCTGTCAGTCTTGAAACATAAGTAATACTGTAAAATGATTTTGAAAGTAAGTTTGGTTCCTTTGTGTATACTTAGTGCCTTTACATACTCATACTTCAAGCATCATCAGCCCAATGAGCTTTTTGGCCACAACTGCTTATTCCCTTCCTAGATGATGATGGAGCTCATTATTCTTACTCTACTGTTCGGGGAAATGAGACTGGGTATATGTTGATCACTAAGCTGCCATAAGTGAGTCTAGTCATACCTGGCTCTTTATTACTGGTTGCTGGAGTTTTTTTCACCCTAATGGAAAACAGTTCCTAGGGGCTTACATTTTGCTGAATTCAAAGTATGATATTTTGCAAACTTTAAAATCTTAACATTTGCAGTGCAGCAGAAATAGGATGGATCAACTTGCACTGCTTTTCAAAATACATAATTTACCTGCTTTTTGTGCAGCTGCAGCAGGTCCTCTAACATCATCATAAGACTGACCATCAGTCAGAACAATGAGGAAATTCTTGTTAGGTCCATCTTTCACTGGCCCAAACACAGTCCTGGTTGTGAAAGAAATGGCTTCGCCAGTAGCAGTGCCCCCGCTCATGTACTGGATGTTGCGGATGGCCGAGAGGACCTTTTCCTTGGTGACGTAGTCTGTGAAGCTGAACTCGATTCTCTGGTTGTAGGTGAACTGCACGGCTGCCACCTTGGAGCCGATGTCAGAGATCTCAAAAGCTTTTGCCACGTTGCTCACAAACTCAAGCACGAGGCGGAAGTTGCTCTCTCCAATGCTGCTGGAACCGTCTATCAGGAAACCAATGTTGACGGAATTGTAGCAAGTCTTGCTACACAACATCTGCTCATGTGAGCACAGTTTTTGGACAAGAGGTTTTACATATTTGGTAGTACCAAACCAGGTGGGCATTTGGTAAGAGAAGAAGCCATTGTTTCGACAGACAGCCTATTTGAAAACATAAATGGAATGGGTGAATTCCAACTGAGCAGTTCAATGGATCTCAGACACCTATGATTTTTCTTTCAAAAGCAGGTTAGAAATGAAGCCTCATGGTGGGAGCTCAGGATGGGTTTTATGTGCTTGTCTTTAAAGAAATTGAAACAGCTGCACTTGAAGTCAATGTAAACTATAGTGCAGCTTATTTTATCCAGTAATAAAGCCAACCCTGCCACTCAAGCTATGAAAGTTTTCAAATAATTTAGCTTTATTCACAAGAAGTGCAACAACTGAAAACTGTAATTTTGTTTTGTGTACATGAACGAAGTCATGATAGTAAATAGCCAAAGGATTGAAATTTCTCTATTTTTGCTTATACACTGAAAATTAGCCTCTGTGTTTTCCCCTTGAACTTGGTAAGACCTTTGGATTTTTAATCTATAATGTCTCACAAACACAGAGTTGGGTAGAAATACAGCTCCAGGTCATTCAGAGTAAAATTTCTTTTCCCCAGCTTCCATCAGATGCATGTGAAGTACAAGGTAACTGAAAAAGGGGTTAAATTCAAAATCAGCTCTCCAACTAATCTGGTAAGATCAAAATGTGGAAGGGAGGACAGGCCTCAGCCACTAAAGGTCATGTCTTTCTGTGCCTGTACAGGGACAGACAGTGATAGTACAAGGCAAAGAGATCTCCTAAAATAGGAGAGATCTAGAGTAGGTATTAGGAGGAAATTCTTTACTGTGAGGATGGTGAGGCACTAGGACAGTTTACTCAGAATAGTGGATGCCTCATCCCCGAAAGTGTTCAAGGCCAAGCCTGAGCTAGCTGGTCTAATGGGTGGTGTCCCTGTCCATGGCAAGGGGGTGGGAACTAGATGACATTTAAAGCCCTTTCCAACCCAAACCACTCTATGGTGCTTCTGTAAGTGCAAAAGGGTTGGACCTGCCTGCAATACCTCTGGGGTCAGCAGCTAGATATCTTATCCCTAGAAGAAGCAGAGCTTCATTCTGTTCATACCCTTTCTGCTGAAATTAGACATCGACAACCTCCCTGTGGAAAATGACTGGTTTTCTCACTGCAGAGTAAGTAAAGACCTACTGATCAGAAAGCTCATGTGAGAGTAGGTGATTGGTATTTGAATTCCTGCTCTAACTCAAAAGGAACAAGACCCAAAACTGCATACAAGATCAAAGTCTTGTACACAGACTTGCTAGGATGTGTTTTTCCATATTTTCTGTCCTCTTAGTAATGAAAGTAAGTAAATAATTATCCACAGAGCAGATAAGAAATAAGCACCTCCCTGTCTGCCCTTTCAGGAGAGAGAATGTATCACATCAGCATGTCATTGCTTTGGCACATTCAGCCATACCTGAGATAGGGGAATTTCCTGCACTGAGAGTCTTCATGCAATTACAAATTTCAGGAGCTACAACTTGGCCAAACTTCTGAACTGGGAGGACAATGGTACTTTGTGTGTCCCCTTTAGCAAGGAAAAAGCTCCAGTGTTTCTTTAACCTTCCTTCTGCTCATCTTTTAAATCACTTATGAGCAGGGATAATCAGCTGGTTTGAGAGAATATTTTTATGTCTATACATCTATATGAGTTATTATACATACATATATTAGTTCATTAGAATTTTACTGTAAATTCTCCAGAATGATATTCATGACTGAAAACCAAATAATGACATTCTTTCTTACTTTGTCAACAAAACCAATGTCCTGTACCATTCCCAGCTCCTCTGTTGTGGGTTTTGCTACAGACACAATGAACACGTTGACTCCAAATTCTCTGGCCACTATGCCGGCTTCTTCTAGATCATCTGAGGGCCAGCCATCCAGAAACACAACAATGATCTTGGGAATTCCCTTCCGTGCGCCATTTTCCAAAGAGAAGAATTTCTGAGCTGTGTACTTCAAAGCTTTGCCTTGTTTTGAACAGGAAAAGAATATCAAGAAATAATGCATACAGTGATGGTACATTCTGGGATCAGCTTCCCATCTGGAATTGTGCAGGATTTATGTTGTAACTACAGGACTAAGCCAGTGTAGCATTGAATTGTTGCCTCAGGAAATTTGATAATAATGAATCTTGGGGAACCTCTAAGTTAGAAACTAATCACCCCAAATCAACACCCCTCCTTCTCCCAAAAAACCCCACAGATAAAGCTGAGGTGGAATTCCCTGAGATGTTTTTTTGCTGATGGGTCTAGTTTCCTACTAGGAAGTAGGTATATTAGTACCTGACAAATGGATTGGAAGTCAGGAGATACCTACATTTAGCTTGTGAAATGCAACATCATTAGATGCTTACTTTCAGTCTGGCTGGTTTTATCTGTGATAATTAATTTTCTTCAGATTAGCTAGTAGGGACTGAGTTTTGGATTTGTGTGGAAAACTGTGTTGACAATAGAGGGATGTTTTTGTAATTGGTGAGCAGCTCTTGCGCAGTGCCAAGGCCTTTCCTGCCTCTTGTGCCACCCTGCCAGTGAGAAGGCTGGGGGTGCACAGCCAGGACAGCTGGCCCCAACTGACCACAGGGATATTCCACACCATATAGAGTCATGGTCAGCATATAAAGCTGTGGGAAGAAGAATGAAGGAGAGGGGACGTTTGGAGTGTTGGCA
Organism: Ploceus nigricollis; assembly: GCA_013399945.1. NCBI lineage: Eukaryota > Metazoa > Chordata > Aves > Passeriformes > Ploceidae > Ploceus > Ploceus nigricollis. The sequence goes on along the minus strand of VXBC01001724.1, from coordinate 702,784 downwards.
TGAACTGTTAGGTGAGCTGGAGCCCTGCTTTCCTGGGGATGGCTGAACACCTACTCACCCATGGGACATGGTGAATGAATTCCTTTTTTTGCTGTGCTTATGTGAGTGGCTTTTGGTTTCCCTAATAAATTGTGTATCAATTTACAAATTTTCTCATTTTCCTCTTCCCAATTCTCCCCCATCACACTAGGGGAAAGTGAGCCAGCAGCTGCACAGGGCTTGGTTGCTGGCTGGTGCTAAACCATGATGTCTTCTCATCATCACTTACTCCTTACTCCTAGTCTAACTCTTTAATTAGACACCCAACAAGAAAGAAACACTAAGCCTTTTATGAATTTGTCTCAAGATATCATTCTATTACTAGTGAAAAGTCAGTTACTGTTAAAATGCAGGAAGCATTTATACAAGCATAAACACTTGTACTCTAATTAAATGTGTAATAAGCATGCCTAACTTCTAGAAATTAAATGCGAGATGTGACAATGTTCTAGTGGAAAATCACTGAACCTGATTAAGGTAAGTGTGGCATCTAAAACACTTCCTGACCTACGTGAATTATAGGAACTTCAACATTTATACACACACAGAGATACACACATAGATATATATATATAAAAATACATAAAGAAGTAATTTCTGTTTTAGGGGGAATATGAGCTCACCTGTATTGGAATTGCCTCCTCTGAAGCCTAATTCCTTTATGGCAAACAAAACTTCTTTTGTAGCAGTAAAGTTTTTCAGATAGAATTCAATTTTTGGATATTCACTGTGGAAAAATAAAACAGAGTAATAAGGTTCACTTTTCATAGTGGCATTAGCAAGTTAAACACACTTGGAATAGTTTTGCTCATGATAATATGTATTCTTTGGATTTTAATACTAAAATGTAAGTATGCTTCTTGCTTAGTAAGTCTCACAACCCTTAGCAAGAGGAATTATCTACCTGAATGGATAAATTAAGGACAGCCTGATTCTCATGCTTATCAAACAGCTGAAAACATTAGGTTGAAAATACATAAAGAAAAAATTGTACATGCCAGACGTTAAACTAAATGCATCTGTATAATTAAAGATTAGCAGGTTTTCTACTATTTGTATGACAAATACCTTTTTTATAAAAAAATTTCTGAAAAATGCAGTTTGAGTTTTTTTGATTTGAGAAGGTCAAGGTATGCTAGCTACTGATTATGAAATTAAAGACTTTAAGTATTCTGTCTCCAGACAGAATTTCAGAATTTCATTTTTAATTTGCAGTAAAAAGCAAAAACAAGTGGCCAGTTACAATTTGAAAAATATCAGCTGTAATATTTTATCAGTTGGTAAGAGCAGGTTTGTGTTTTGTACACGTACATAGCCATTAGGAACTATTCTCTCCCTACAATTTTTAGAAACTGGCATCTCTCTTTTGCAGAGTGTTTCCTGCTGTTCTATGAAGATGAGATAGAAAGCTGCAGCAGAGGGGCTGTGAAAAGTCCAGCTGCTCTCTAGTCAAATATCAGAGACAAGATGTTAAAATTTGTCATGTCCTCTCACATGTACATCTCAGTATAGCACAGAGCAAACGGTGCTACAGCTCAAGAGTTTCTTTCCCTTGCTATTCATCAGCCATTATTGAGCGATATTGTTCTGCAAAAGGAGAAGTGTGATATGTTAATTGATTTCTCTTATCAATTACTCCATTATATTTCGTGTAGATCTGTTCTTACCTGGCCTGTACGACTCCAACATGAGGCCCTTCTGTTCCAATTCCCAACATTACAGCTACTTTTCCAACAAAGTTTTTCTGCAAGTTAAACCTACGTTGGCCAATGTTGTAGCTTCCATCAATGAGAAATGCAATATCAGCTTTACAGTCTGTGAACATCCAAAATAATTATACTTATTAACACCAAATAAATGTTAGGATTCTGCTTTGCAAGAGCTAAATCTGTGCGTTCTTACCTTTGTTTCCAGCCTTTTTATCAAGAGTCTTCTTAGGTCTTTTACCTTTGGTGAAAAAAAGAGCATGGATCACTTAAGAACAAGAAGATGAATGGACTGAAGTAAACCAGAAAAAGCTCTGACTCCAAAAATTACAGTGCAACCTATCTGCAGTAGGAATTGTCAATCAGTTTAATTATTGAACTTGTGCTACTACTGCTTTGCTCCTTGAAGAATATTCTTTTTCAAATGAAACAGCTTAACCTTCCTTTCTACACCTGTCTGACTGATTACTGAGTTGTACAATGCCGGGTGGATTTCTGTACCTCAAGTGCTACTGTTTCTCAGTTAGCAACCCTGCTGTACAATGGACTTTTAATGGTTTGGAAGCAAACTGTGACTTAAACTGTAAACCAGGTGGTCTATTCACAAACAACATCTAAGTCCAGTATTTATACAGCACTAACCTTCATAAAAAGGGTTTAATGCAGCATTTTCTGTGGTGAAATTCACATAACTAAATTTCTACTATGCATGTCCTGATAGCACTCAGCTGTTCAGCAGTTCTGTAAGAAGGAATGCATTAACTCTGTCTTCTCCGTTGCTTAAAAAGAATGAACATATCATGAGCTCATGAACTCTTACCTTCCTCTGTGTTATCTTTATTACTTTTCAAAAATCATTCCAGTTTTTTTTATTTGCATGAACATTAGTGAGATCAGAATCAATCTCCAAGATTACATATGATTCCTCTTTTTTTCTGGTGAAAGATACACTGCAAAACCAGATACTGCAGCTGTTTTCTTCTTCAAAAATAAATGAGTGTCATGAAACATGTTCTCTTAGCCAGAGACTTGCACACTGCAGTGCATCCCATCTCGAGGGGCTTCCCTTGCTGCGGAGATCACGTACCTGTAGAAGGACGGGCTGTTGACACCGATCGCCCAACTGCTTCAAGTGCTGCGTTCTTGGTACCTGCTAAAATAAGAATACTTTCACTGAATTTTAGTGTATTTAGATGAAGTTACAAGTGCTTGAAGAATTACTGTACTTTCTTTGTCATCTTCCATTAGCTACCTGGGAGTAGGACACAAGCCTAGACAAACCATTGGTGTAATCCAGTCCTGCAGTCCTTGTTTTACAGATAATTAATTTATGCATTTGAAACAACAGCAGCTGATGGATAATTATAGCATATATATCTGATAAGAGGTTTTGAGCTGTAGTAGCCATTATTTCCAGCAGATGGAGAGAGGACTTGATCTGGAGAACTGGATTTCACCTTCACCCTCACCAAAAGCACCTCTAATTCCAAGTTCTTAGCTAGCAACTTGCGATGAGCACTATACAAGGAATACTAGTATCTTAGAGATAGTAGGCTGAATTTCAGCTGTGTAAACAGTAAAAGCACATTACAGAGATTTGCTTCACAAGTTTTCTATACTAGCAAACATGCTTCAATATTTTTGAAACCACAACAACATACACAACCAATATGTTTCTGCATATGATTTTATGAGGGTGGTTTAGCCTCATCTGTGTGGGAAAGCATGACAACTGGTTTGCAATTAGGCAATTAATAATTAACAACTACCTCAACAATGGGGACAGAAACTTCTGGACTAAACCGCTACATTGCACTGTAGCTTAACGACCACATCACATGTAAGTTGGCGTCATTGCTATTTTTGGAGGGTCAGTTTCCTCTTTGCATGGAACGCTGCACAAGGTATTTGAAGGGCCTGACAAAGTGCTGCTGCCTGCACAAATGCAGGCAGAGGGAGACAAGGGATAGAACTAAATGGCTGGAAGTGGCAGGAGGACTGGACTGCAGTGGCAGGATCGAAGCACTGACTTTGATCAGCTTAAACTGTCATGGAACTGTCAACTGCCTGCTATCATGTCATTATATTCTAAGTAACTGACCCATCTTTATGTATCAGCTTCTGTTACAGACTAGCTACCCTAGCTGGAATAGTTTCTCTTTACGTAATTGACGAAAAATGAAGTTAAAATAATTAATTAGAAGCGAAAACTTCTGTTGTTAAACAATCACTTTCTTTATGCATATGCACTGAGGAATCCCACTGAGTCCCACAGTTCTGTCAGAGCTTCAAATATAGTTTGCAAAACAGTAAGTGTGATCCACCTACCAGTCACTGAGAAAGATGAAGCCCATCTAGAGAGCACCTGAGACTGGATCCCATTAGCATTTACAGCAGGATAGTTTTCCTGTCCTGGGAGAGTCTGTACCCTTACAGCTCCTCCTGTGCCGGTAATCACCCCACTAAGGTTGAAAAAGAGTTGGTATAAATCAGACATTTTAGTCACAAGAAAATGCAATACAGGTCATTATTATTATCATTATTAGAATCATCATTAGAATTTTTGTCACCAGCCTTCTCAAAAAGATGCAATAGAGACAGGCACTTGTGTTCAGGCTAGAACAATCTGTAAGTTGCTGAAAAGACTTTTGAAGAAACTATTCTACAGAGCATCACACAGATTTATTTTAAAAAGTCAGGAAAGCCTAAAATTCTGGCATTTAGACTAATGCAGAACAGTGATGTTTCAGGCCATATCAATTCCTTAGTGACAATAAGGAGCATCAGAACTGTCAGATCTCTTTTTATGTGAAAAAGAGAATAACTGAAAGAACAGTTGTTATTTTTAGAGGCCAAAAGTCAAAGTTGAACTTCTCCAAGAGGGAGCAAAACTTGATGCCTTGTAGTACGTGGGCAGGTACAGCTCAGTGGGAGATAAGCAATCATTTCATGACTATTTAAACACAGCAATGTGTGCCTTTGTGTTTACTTTTTGATTCTGTTTGGCTTCCTGCTTGAAAAGACAACCTGGCCTAATGTGATTTAGCATATTGTGAAAATAGAATAATCAAGACCACAGTTTAGGAAACTTTACATGTTTCTGATAATATGAGATTTGGATATCTGTGGCAAAGGCAACTTCCACATAAAATTCTATTTGGAGCAGTGTTAAAAGACATTCATTCTTCATGGATGTGACTTGCATTTCTAAATTGAACCATGATTATATACATTTAATTCTTGTAGCTTGGAATAGTTTCAAAATATACAGGTATAGTCTCATCTAGGAATACTATAGAGTATATAGACAAAGGAGCTTTAGTAAGATTACCCTAAATTAATTTAAAATCAGATTATAGAGTTAGCAAATACAAACAGCACTTTATAGTTCTTAAAAAAAAACAGTGAGAAAAAATCAGATGAGAGCCATTAACTGGTTAGTTTTAAATGACAGTAAAATTCAGTAAGTCAAAATTATCTTTGAGAAAAATGACACATAAATGTACTTAGAATATTTCAGTCTACTTAGAATATAAGTTTCTTCTCCAGTACCTGGTTCTCTTAGGCATTCAAGCCTTCACTAGTGTCTCAGTCTTAATGGATAAGGAAATGTATCAAATAGAATGTGTTCAATTGTAAAAGTTTCTATTTTAAGTTTGCACTTGCAATTTTAGTGAAGATACTTTGGGCTTACATCAGCAAACCTGATCCATGCCCATGTTAGCTCCTAAGAAAAGCTCAGTATCTCTTCCCACTTTCTTGGCTCTGCACTCACAACTTTGAGTGCTGAACTGAACTCAAGAAAAACATTCAGATGGAAAGCTCAGCCTAAGAAGCATTCTTGGAAACAACGATTTAAGCTTGTTATAGGCACACTTTGATCAATGTTGTCTACATCATTCCATTTTGTCTATTGGTCTTTACCTCTTAATTTCAACAATAATAATTAATTAATTTTCATTGAAAATTCTTGAGGAAAAATAATAATCTACCTAGTCTCCACTAGGAGAATTTGGAAGCTTTACAGTGAAGATGGAGTAGATTTATTTGCTCCTTATCTACTTGTTGAAAATATGTGATTCTGTATTTGAACACAAGTCAGAATTCCATGCTGCCTTCTGAAGATACACACTTTCCATACAACAGCTCTGCTATTTTTAATGCAAGTGGGGGCTGATATTAGATGTGAATGTAACATGACCTGTAACGTTATGAAGGTTATTCCTTCTTTCTTTTTGTTCTATAGGTCATATAGGCCATTTTGTTCTATAGGTGAGTAAACAGTTTAAGGCCATCTTTTACAATCTGATCAGTTTTATCTGGGATGTTTCTTCAGGTAGGTCTACTCAGAGTGCATGTTTATATCTGCTGACGTGGAGCAAACCATATATTGCCAGTTTACCTTTGTGTTCTGAACCAGATTGGCAAATTCCTTTCTGCAATGATTTATGATTGACTTTTAAAGCAAGATTCATCCTGTGTGGGTCTGCAATGGTTTTTCAAGAGTGAAGAAGTGCCTCTGCATTCCTCAGAATGACTTATGTCACTGCAATCTGCTTTGCTTTTCACTGCTGTGCTTTGCTCCTGTGTGACTGACTTGCATGCCATGGCTGTTTTGATTAAACTGGAGCCCAGCAGATTTTCCAGAACAGCTTTCACTTCCCTACTCATTATGTTATATGCTGCTGCCAGTGCTGCTTAACAGGGGCTTTATGTAAAAGCTGTCAGTCCATTCTCTTGCCTAGCTTGTTAATAACAACCTGTAATTTATACCTTAATGGTATTTTTCACTCAAAAATGGACACAAATAGAAAAGCAGATACACAAGGCAGTAATCCTGTACCTCATTGCACAGCTTGTGAAAGAAAGTGTACCAGCCAAGGGTAGCAGAAAGGTCTTATAAAAAACAGGAATTTCAGCTAAAACATACTTAAAAATCTGAACTGAATCAAGATGTATCACCACATTAAATGCAAGGTTTTTAAGATCCCCATGCACTTCCTCAGTGTGCAAGAACTGTTTCTTTGCACTATTGGAGAAAGAGATACAGGGTATTGCTGAATTTTGAATGAATTTTTCAAGAGGTCCACACATCACAACTGATGTCTAGACCACAAAGAGAGTCTTCTGGCCATGGGAGGTGAGCCTTACAGATGTAACTGCAGCCAGTTTATCCTCAAGGACTTTAGGCAAGACAGCTGAATTGCCTGAATTCCCATCTTTCCTTCTTACTATCACCATCTGCAAACTCCTCCCAAATAAGCAGCCTTTCTCCATCATCCCAAGAATTACCCTCCTCATCTCCAAACTGGTGTCCTGCTGCTGCCTGATCGCCGTCAATCACCGATATGGAGCTGCTCAGCATTTCATGCCAGCATCCTCTGGACCCCTAAGCTGTGTTCTTTCTTTCTTCCTTTCTTTCTCTGCACCCCTATTGCTTTTGGCAGGAAAGAAATTCAACAGCAGAAGCAAGTACGATACCAAAATTTCCTAGGGATCTACAGCTGCTCAGAAATCCCTTTGGCCAGACAACCTTTTTGTCAATATTCTTCTAGCAAACACTGGGGCAGCTGAGCCATTTGTGTTTATGGGCACTTTGTGGCCATCTCAGTAATACCATTATATGCTTTTGTTAGACTTGAGTTCTGAGACCCCAGTGCTTAACCAAGTGGTTTCACCCTTTGACAAGTTAGGAAGGTTATGAAAAAACTTACATGCCTGCTTAACATCTAAATACTACCACATTGGGCTAGGTCTCCATTTAGTGGAATTGGCACTGGAACAGAACTGCACAAGCTGAGAACCCAGTCCTTCATCTGACCTTCTGATTATTAATCCAATTAATCACTCAGTGGTAGATTTAACTCAGTTCTTCTTGCCTACATAGTGTCAGCCTGGTAGGAGGTTCTCAATTCTTCCCTCAACAAATAAATCTTTTATCCTTCTGCCCAGAAAAAGAATAATATTAAATAAATATTTTGTTTCCTGAGAGTAATTACACATAAAATGAGAGAAAAAGCCAAACATAACAAGCTAAAACAGGCAGAAAGATTATTCATCTATAGTACACAGAATTATTTGTAGCTGAATTCTGCTAAATTATTTTCATGTATTACATAGTATTTTCTTGCACTAATAACTGCCTCAAAGTAATGGCACTACTCATAAGCGCTATTTGATTTATATAAAATTAAGGAATCCAGCTTCAATGTAGACCCAGCATGCAAACTGAAGTGTATGTGGAAGAGGGAAGAGACCCATGCTCACACAAACATTTTCAGTTTAAAAAACTAAACCGGCCCCGCTCCCATGACTGATGTTTCCTGAAATGCTGGGTGACACATGGTAGGTGACACAGGGCCAGGACCCAACAGTGCTAAAGGTACAGAGTTTTCTGCACTCACCAGGCAGTGAAATGGAGGGCACATCTGGTTTGGAATGAGTGGTTAGTTCAGTTATTTGGAAGAAATGTACAAAATTATCAAAGCACAGATCTACTTATGTCACAATAATGGCAAACCCCAATCACCTATTGGGAATGTCTTCTTGAAGTTTCTTTCATGCCAATATGGATTTTAGACATTGCAACACAGGACAAGAAAGAGCAAGTATTTTCTATGTTTTTGTTGGATTTTGCAGCCTGCACTGATATTAGCTGAGAACTGAACAGCTATTGTCTCTCCTCCATGCATCAATCCTTTTGGCCAAGACTACTTACGGCTGTTAACAGTTGCAGCAAAGCTACCAAAACATTCTCATATAGCAAATTCTGTTCTGAGAATGAAAGGCCAACAGCACTAATAGCCCCCAACTTAAAGGCAGTCTTCAGAAACAGCAGTTCTCCTAAACAAATAATTCTTCACCTTTAGTCTGCTTTTTCAAAACCCCTTACTACAGTCTACCATACTCAAAGAATTGAACAAGATTAATTTAAATCCAGTCTGGAAGACAGATTACAAAAGTGAGTATATTTTAATCCCTTTATCATTATTAGAGCCTTCATTATTCTCACAATGTCTGTGGAGAGAGACTGTTAGATGCAGGATGTACAAAAAGGGTTGCATATTTCACAAGAAGTACAATTTATATTGACTCTTACTATGGAAAAGTATAGATTTTTCTATAGCCTCGTGTTTCTGGGCTGGAGAACAGTAGTATACATAGTTTATAAGGCACAAAGTTCAGTGAAGAGCTAAGTGATACATCATAAAATAAAGCTTGTGCTTTATTACCTAGGGGAAGACTATGCAAATCATGGAAAGAAATATGCCTCTGCCATTTCTTGTACCTCCTCCTTTTGTAGCAGTATTTCCCAGCTGTGACAGAACTGAGCCCCAGCAGCTTTTGTGGTGGGATTTTGCTAACAGTGAGTCACAGACAGCCTGGCATGGGAGGTTTAAGAATGCTGCCTGGTTGAACTGGTCAGGAACTTCTGTGTCTTTAAACGTTTTGTCAATCTTTAATCTCTTTAGAAAAAGGTCTTGACAGCAAGAGCTTTTTTCTCTTTAAAGACATCTTTGCAAAAAATGGAATGTTAAAATAAATGGCTACATCACTAAATACAACATTGCCTCAGAAAAAAAAAAAAGACAATGGAAAGAAATCTCAGTTTTCCTCAGCTCAAAAAAGAAAAACAATTAAAAAAGCAAACCCAAAGTCACTACCTGCATTTGACCTAGACATTCTTCACAAACCTTTTTTATATACCATAGCTAGGAAGAGTGAAGTATTGAAGTGTAATTTTTTTAAAAGACCCATGAAGACTCTTAAAACACACTAAATGGAGACGTTAATTCTTTTTACAGAAGCATCAGAAGGAAGCCTGTCTAACAATAAAATACACATGGAAACATGTAAATATGAGACAAACTCTTCAGCTTTAAAAATAAATAGAAACAGACATCCATAATACCTTCCAAGTTCCTTCTAACTCCTCCTATAGTACCTTAGCCCATAGATTCTTTTACAGCATTTGAGAAATTCCAGAGTTTCTACTCAAAACCCCTCTTTAAGTCAATTTTTTTTAAAAAAAGTTCATTTTAGTTTACTTAGGAGTTTAAATACTGTAAAAGTAGCCCAAATTTCAAAAATCTTGTTAAAATGTTATAAAATTTTAATTGACACTTCAAATAAGATTCTAGATAGTAATGGCAGCACCCTAAATATTATTTTGAATGTTTGGAATGGGATTTTTATGGCATTTAAAGTGTCAAGCAATGAATATTAACAAAGTTTCACTTTCCTCATTTATCTTCTAGCCATTTATATTTCTGTAAAATTTTAAGTTTATAGTTCTGGGTATTTTAACATAAAAAATACCCTGATAGCTGCAGCATCGCATCAATATATTCTGAAAGAGCTTTCTTCTGTTGCTTCATGCTAAAACAAAAATCAAAACCACTTTTCCTCCACTTCTTTTAAGCAGTTTGTTTGACACAAAATTTTAAGGAAGTCAGAAAGTGAATCTTCTTTTATTCTTCAATTAGTTACTATTTATACTGTATCCTTCTATATCTACTAGTGATACAAGTGATTTAGCAGTGAAAGTCCACCTGTGGACAATGCTGGGCCATGTCAGAGAAAGCTGACAAAGCAGTTTTCAGGAACACTTGAACACAACCCAGGCAACCTGCCAGCTGCACAGACATTCTTTTTTTTTTCTCCCCTTGTTTTCTCTTCTCCCAGTAACATTCCTATTGAGTTAATAGGACCCAAAGTCCAGAGAGATTTTTACTATGATGGCATCAAAAAGCTAAGATTTGTAAGTGTGGCAGAGACTATATAAACTTACTTAGCACATGGATTAACAATGATCTGACTTACCTGTGTATGGCAGCTCCACAGACACTTGAAAGAGAGGCATAAATTCCATCCCCAAAGACATAAAATTGCCAAAGAGGACAGTTTGCTGGGCAAAGGACATCTTCTGTCCCCTTTCTAAGGTCAAGTCCTCTTGTAAAGCACGTGATAGCAGTAGAAGCTAAAGAGAAAAGAAGAACTTTTGACCTGAAAACCTTAAGGGTTTGCTGTTGGGGTATTTTTTTTAATGTCTACAGTTTCCAAGTTTAAAGCAATATCTGAATTTGAAATTAGGCACAATGCCTATAAGTTAGGTACATGAAATTAGGTACATGCCAAAGATGTCTTTGGAGCTTACAAATATACAATTATGACAAGGAAGCACATACTTCAAAATTACTTATGGGAAAAAAGTGGTGGGAAAAAAGTGGTAGGAAAAAACTCCCATAAACAAACAACATTAAAATAATATCAAGGAACATTACACAAGGAAAAGCAATCCATATCTGTAAATTTACTGCAGAGACAGAAGGGCAAAGGGAAGACTTTTGAGGGCTGACAGACCACAGATGCAGGTGGCAGTTTCCAAGGAAGAAACTAAATCACTCTGACATCCCCACAGAAATCTCCAGCCATAAGACACCTATGAGTCATTTGGGAAATTCTGAATCTTCTCTCCAGTGGCATTCATGAAGCAAATTGACAACAGCATTTCCCTTAGCCTCTTGCAATAAATCCTTCTGAGGCCAGTGTCAAAAAAAAAAAAAGGAACACACATCTTGTTGCTCCAGTAAGACAGTAACATCTAGAACGTTGGTATCAAGTCATTACAGTGAAGTTTTACATCATTATCATTGTGCAGAGGACTGTCAGATTCATACAGTGATACAAAAGATATTTATTCAGCTGAGGCACATGCATTTTTTATGTAGAACTCTGCCTTGTTTCAGAAGTTGCTCTCCAGGCTACCATCATTAAGCTTTCACTATGCTTACCTGTGTACAGTGGAGGTATGCTGACACAGATTAACATCAGTACACAATTTCACTTGGCAAACTGGTGCTTTTTCTTTTGAAAACATAGAGGTCTTTATCTTGCATGGTAACTACCATCCTCCTACTACACAAGATAGCACAATCCCCTGCTCTGTTGCACAGCAAATTAGAGATTTGGCTTAGATCATTATCAGTTTAGCAGCACAAGTCCAACCCATGCCTGGCTGTTTATTCTGAACTTCCTAAGGCACCTTGAAGGTGCAAGAACCTCTTTTAAATGCACCTGGAATACTACCTTTGCACAGTGTTAAGATGAAAGCTGGCAGGGGCTGGCCAAGGTACCAGTGCATGCACCACAGCATTATATGCCAAGGACCGTATGTTTCACGGATCAGTGATCTGTCTGTCACCTGCTTTTCTGCCCACTATTTTCATTCTTACCCTGGGGTGTTTCCTGACCCCAACATATGCTGCCTATAACGAAAGCACTTGGAGCATATGCTGTTCTTCATCAGGGGATGGAAAAGATGATACTTCCAGCTAATCTCACTGACTTTAGAGCTGAAAAGCAGAATACTTGCAGCCAGAAATGCAGAGGGAAGCACATCTGTTCATTCTGACTGCGTAAATTGAACACACACTCATCAACTATGCGTGTAATTTTACTCTTAATTATATACAATAGTCATTAATGCTATGCTGAAACAATGTTAAACTACCTAATCACATCTTCCTGAAAAATCATTGCTGCTATTTGTTAGCACAAATACAGGACTTGCATATGCTGAATCTGCCTATTTCGTCCAGAGTAAGAAGAAAAGAAAGCAGTAAGCACTTCTTTATTTTTCCCTTCTCAAGATAATTAAAGTTGTCTACCTAGCAAGAACTAAAGTGATTTAATCTGATTCTCAAGTATTCTAAGAAATAATAAAATTCCTTTTACGACTTAGTCTTACCTACTCACATCCTAGCCCTGCTTAGTCTTATTTAAGTGCCTTAAAAACAAAAGATGGAAAAATCAAGCAGAATCAGTGCTTATACCTAAAAGCTCCATAGTTTCATTGTCAAAATTGCTATATTATTGGTATGCTAAAAGAAGCTGATTTGCTTTCCCCTAATCCTTTAATGGAAGTTCTACAAGTGTGTTTGCTAATTAATGGGCACTGAACAAGCAGTATCCACCAAATGACACCCAGCAAGACCATCAAAATCAAACAGCAGCTGGAAGGCTAGAAATCCTTGGAGGAGTAATTGCAATAAGCACCACTGGTAACCTCTGCTCTCACAGCACTGCTTGTGCCTCTCACCCTGCAACATTTTTCCAGCCTCTAAAAGTGCAAGACACCACAGGAAGTTTTAACTCCTGTCTTTTCTAATGTAATGTACTTGACTGAATTCCTTGGCTGGCTGTGCATACAAAGACAGTAATTAGATGTGTCTAGTTAACAAACCCTGTATCGCTTGGAGATCTGTATTTCCCTCATCACCAGGTACTTACTAATTACCGTCATGTGGCAGGCTTTTGCATAGCACAGAAGTTGGGGGGAAAAAATAATCTTTCTGTGTTTTCCCTGGCAATCAAAACACAGAAATCCATTGTAGCCCAGCCACAGGATTTTTCTGTACTGGCAGCCTAAAGAGTGTCGTGATCCTTGTCTCAGGCTTCCAAGGGAAGGGTGCACGTTGCTGCTGTGTGAACTGAAGAGCTAGCAGGCTGGAGCTAGGGGATTTAGCAGTTTATACCTCAGCTGGATCAGCACTGAGGGAAAAACACACACTTTGAGGAAAATGATGCTGTTAATTAAAAGCAACCATTTCATTTCAGTTTTTTCTGTAGGTAGATACAGTTTTGTCTAAGCCATAGCTCTAAAACAGAGACTAACATTAGAAGTGTTTGCTGAAGTATTAAAATGAAACTTAATTTTTTTATTGACTACCAGAATTAAGACTTACGATATCAGCTCTGCAGTGGTTTTTGTTCTTCCCTGTTTGTTAACGCATCATCAGCTATCCAACCCATAAAACTTCAGAAAAGTTGTTGCAAACATGAAATTAACATTAACATTAATGAGGTTAGAATACTAAAATATATAAAATTGTTCTTTGACAGCTTACATACTCATCATTCTCACAAATTTCATATATGATATTACTATTGAAATTGAAGAAGTGCTTGTTTTCGTTAGTTTATCCAAGATACTTCAACATGGCAAAAACTGCCAAAGAGCTGTATCTATATATAAAGTAGCTGAGATAAAACCCGAATGTTTTAATCACTGTAATTGAAGAATGCAAGAGCAGTAGCAATGGAGGTATTTCTTTCAATACTTATGTGATGCAATACTCTAAATCCAAGTATTTTTGGAAGAAATAAATATAAGCTTACAATTTACAGGAAAGGAGTCAGTTCTAGACTCCAACCACTCTGGACTCTGGTGAAGATGTGAGACCTATGCTCTGTTACATTCAGTTAGGCCTTCAGAACGACAATAAAACAAATATCACCCCATCCTGTCAAGACACACACCCTTCAAGCTTCACAGAAACACACTACAGAGTACTCTAAAAAACGTGGTACAAAGAAAAGAAACTGTAATTCTTCCTGATTTAGGCCACATTTAAGGGTAGGGATGAATGTCTTCCATCATTGTTGACCTAAAAAAGAAGAAAAAGCAAAGACTCACTTATCTCTTAAAACAACCATGTTTTCAATCATTCAATCAATTTTCAACTTTTTGGTGCCTTCTCCCATGTGCTCTGATTTTGCCATGAATAGCTGCCTCTTATGTCAATCTATAAAAGTTCTGACTTAATTTTTAGCAGGAGCCACTGCTTTAAGTTATTCTAGGGAAATAAAACCCACACGCAAAATCTGATCTTTTCTAATCTATTAACATTAACGTGTTGCTTTGGGAAAACAGTTTGTTTATGCAAAGTAAAAAAGAAATCCTACATATATTAATACAAAATTAAAAATAGGGGTTCCTACATGAAAAATAGCTTTATGAGTTGTAATATAGAGAAGTACATCCCTATTATGCTTCCTATTCTTTTAGTATTTAGTATTTTTTTTCAAAGTAGAAAGATTTTAGGTCCTTTTTTACTTTGAGGCTTCAAACAAACCTGCTTTTTCTATCTAATGCAAGGAGTATCAACAGTTGGGAAAAAACCCAAAAAGGCATACTAATAAACCTACACTTCATATTTTGGAAAACAGATTTACAGATTACATACTAATTGAAGTAAATCTTTAGTACATATCCTGATCTGGACAGGGGCAATGGGATTTAGAGAAACCTGGTCAGGGCTATATCATTCATTTCAACATGAGACCTGGCCTTTTCTCACCAACACAAGGCCATTTGTCATCACATGGCAGCATTTGTATCCATTCCAGTGGGAGTATAAAGAAAGTCTTGAGATGCCCCAAGATCTTCACAAACATTATGAGCCTAAATATAGTAGATTCTTGAGGAAATCAATGCTCTTTCTTTATTTGTACTACAGAATTTAGGCACTTTTATAAATGCAAGTTTCTAGTTCAATAACCAAATGCTGCTGAATTTAGGCTCAGAATAATGGTAAGAGGCAACATCTTACAAAAACTGTTCACAACAATGATATTTTAGCTGGTTCCAGATACCTTCAGATTACAGTGGCTTCTCCAGCCCTGAAGGAAGCATCCCAGAAAATATTCATTTTTTTCCTGCCAGACTGTCAGCACTTCATCTATAACACACCTGCAAAGTAAAAAAGGGAAAGGAACTAGAGGGTTAGGGTAGGTTTTCCAATGCCATGCATTTTTTCCCTTTTTTAGCCATAGCAATTCTGTCACAGATAGCTTTTATCAGTTTAGCACAAAAGAATTTTCCAAATCTTTGATTCAACACAAAATGAGCAGCAAATCCTGATTCCTAATAACTGTGAAATCATTAACAACAATTCAGAAAAGTTTGGGGTCACTCACCTTCTGCAGGCCAGGCCTGCATCTGGAAACATGTTCTTCTGGAGGCTCCTATCCTTTGGTGAAAGGTTCCACTGAAAGGGGCAGACAAACGGCTTGCGTCCTTCTGTCACATATTTCTCCAGCTGCTTCCTGTGGCTCCTGGTTCCCATGGATTTATTCTGGTTCTAGGAGAGCCTGCTCTCCAGCAGCAAGGATTCAGTCCAACAGAGGATGGTACAACAGACAATCCCTGCCAAAGCCTGCTAGGCATCCTAAGCATGTTCTTTCTCTTTCCAGGTCGAAATAATGGCAGGGCAACTTTAAAATGTTTTTAATCAATTCCATGGTCTAAAATATGCCAGTGATCCTCAAATTGCCAAGCACTGTTCGAGTGCCTTTATAACACACGCAAGCACACTCCCACTCACTCTTGCTACCAGCACTCCCCTCCATGGGGACACTTGTCACCACGGCGCTGCTTCAGCCCGTGCTAGGAAGGAGTTTTCACCCCCGTCTGGAAGTGCTCCCAAACACGCTCCGTGCCCCTCTGCAGTTTCCCACTGGCTGGCTCCGCGCACTCTTCCCGGCGGCGGTGGCCCCGCGGCCCGTCCGCACCTGGCGTGGGCTCCCCGCGCATCCCGGCGAGAGGCGGCCACAACCGGGCGCGCCGGGGAAGGGCCGAGCCGCACCCGCGGCC